>JAJIBD010031700.1:0-22142 GCA_021461705.1 Cryptotis parvus
TTTCTCTCTCCTCCTTCTTCTCCTCCTTCTCCTCCCTCCTCCTTCTTTTCCTTTCTCCTTCTCCCTCCTCCTTCTCCTCCTCCTTCTCCCTCTTTCCCTCTCCTCCTCCTCCTCCTTCTTCTCTGATGCTGCTGCTTCTTCTGATTGTGCTGCTGTTTCAGCTTTCTCTCCATGCTTCTATTGTTTTCTTCTGCTGCTTCCTTCTGTTTCATGTTTCATTTCTTCCTCTGTCTCCCTCCTTTCTTCCTCCCTTCTCTCCTCCTTTTATTGTGGTTTGTAATACAGACAAATCAGTGACTATGTGTATTCCTTTACCTACTTTCAAAACTCAGTTCTATGTAGCATTACCATTTCCAGCATTGCAAATTGCTCCCTTCCTCTTATCTATTTTCTGTCCCATATGCACTTGCAGCAAAATCCAACAATTGACTGCTAGCTTAGTGTACTATTAGTGTAAGTTTTACTCTCTGCCATTGAGTGGGAATTTGAGACTTTATCAGGAAGATCCAAGTATAGAGGAGTTTACAATGAGCACTACTCTCAAATTAATGCAGTCATCGAACCCCAGAATTTTCTGCTAGACATTTTGGCTTTTAAAGAAATTTAAATATACTAACTCTAGGCTTTATATTCAATTATTAGTTTTACTTGAAAAATAAATTTCACTTTATTCAATTGTTTTTTAAATGAATTTAATTTTGATTATTTCCACTGCAAAGCTAATAACACCACCTTGATGTGAAATCTAGTAATTTCATGGTAATATGTACTTTATAATTTTAATTAATGTCTTTCATATTAAGGAATAATCTAAAATACTTTCAAGGGGCACAAAATATTAGGAACATAAATAAATAAAGATATTCATTGCTGCATTTCCATTAGTGTTCGCAATGAATAGAAAAGGAATGCATAATTGGTGTATTGAATTTTAAGGTCACAGTTTCGCATTGGCTTCCAAAAAGTAATTTTCCATCTTGAGGAACACTAATGAAGTAATTTACTATTCTTAATAGGACCTATTATAAATGATGGAGAACTATAGAAACTAATAAGAAATGTCTATATGTTTCTCTGATCGTATTCTTAAAAGTGTGTGTGTAAAAGCGTATTTATAGAATTGTCTGTGCTTGAATGACCTTTATCTACTGGGAAAAGATCTTCCATGATTTTACAGCAGGAATTGTGGCAGGGTTAAATCTCCCACTTACAGTGGGTATACAGGTAAATGCTGGTGGCCACCAGAGCCGGGTTCAGAACTGATTTTTTCTTCCTGAACTGTGGGAAGAAATTTTAGATGAAGCTTGCTTAATTACTTCCTATGGAGAGAAATCAGGAAAGAGGTCCTTTTTTCCTCCTCCTGCCTTGAGATGCTTTCACATTTCTCCTCGCTGGTAATAAGGGCAGCTTCAGTTGGCAAGCAGAAGGGCTGTAGTCCCTACTCCCAGTACCACACAAGGCTTAATGTACATGGTGACATCGGTTTTGAGACTTGGGAAGGTATACTCCAGGCCTGAACTGCCATGCAAGAGTAGAAAAGACTTGTACGAAACACTTCCTCACTAGGGTCTGTGATGGTCACCCCAAAAGCATTTATATTGCAATGGAAAATAAGCCATGTATCATAAGGGTTAAATATGAAATTACTAAACAATACCTGAGCCCATACATCTCTTATATAACATTACAAAGCACCAATGACATAGCATATTCTTATGGGACACATAGGTAAATAAAAAACATTCACATTTCTGTGAGAGATGAAGTAAACATATCCAGGAGAAACTAGAGGTTTTGCCTATCTACGTATCTGCTTCTTTGAAAAAGATGAGTAGCACCTATTGATAAGTAAGGATCTTTGTAGATAAATAGTGTTTTATGAATGCTTATTATGTTATTTGATTATTTTGGAATATTTCTGCCATACATAGTTTTTGTAAGAGTATAGCCTTTTCTACTGTTTCCAGCTTATCAAGTCTAAGTAATCCCTAATTTTACTTCCTTTATTGCAAACTGTGTGTGTGTGTGTGTGTGTGTGTGTGTGGAAGTCTCAAGATAATGTCTTTAATGGCCTTGGCCGAGCTTCTGCATGGTGCTGTTTATTAATAATAAATGATCACTATAAAAGCCTACTGTTAGCTAAGTAGAAACCAGTAATCTCAGGAATTAAAATACATCTTCTATATTTTTATATGAAGTCTACTTTTTAAATGCCCGAGCTTGAATTATTTAAGTTTTCATAGATAACTTTGTGCTGTAAGTACAAATAATGATATCTTTGGTGCCTTCTGTCTAGTTTTACCTGTCAGCACAAAATATATAAGAAGATTAATTTTGTAGATTATTTAGATGTTCAATTCCATTATTTTCTATAATACCATATATGTTGAGGAAGCAAATGAAGTGTTGCCACATAGGCAATGCAGATTATTAGTACAGAGAGTACACGCCTCTTGTTCCTGTTAGTCCTCCCCATCATTGCTAATAATAACACTTGGTTGACTCCTAAAAATCACCATGGTAATGACAAATTAGTATGCTGATTCCCTTGATTCAATAAGGTTAAATTACTTTGATCTGAGTACACCCGTGAAACATTTCAGCATTTGTCTGGACTCTGCGAAAAGACTTTAGGTATTAAATATTTTGATAGGGTATCAATCAACATAACAGGGCTATGAGATTCAGAATTTGTAGGTGTGGTCAGATTATTTGATATTTTGTATCTCATGTCTTCCAGATCATCAATTTGTTTGAGCGGGCACCAGTAACATCTCAATACGCCCTGTCACATGTAGAGATAGCCCAAGCGCGCCTTCCCACTCCAGGTGCTAATTAAGAGTCTCAAACCATTCCATCAAGTCATGGGAATGAGTTCTGGCAATTGCTACCATTGGCATGTCAGCTATTGGGACTCTGCCAAAGTAAAAATAATTCTCTCTCTAGTCGCCAAACTCACAGCCGTGAGGACTCAAAACTTGCAGGAAGCCAGAGGAACCCCCACACCATGAGGGTCGCCATTTTTCCACATCCTGCACCCTCTCTCCTCTCAGAACTCCAATTCCAGCAAAAGAGCTGATCACAGTCAGGCTCATCAGTGACCCACCGCGCAACAGTCTTTTCAAGCCCAGCCTGTGGTACATGCTTTAATCCAGACACACACATGGGGCAGAGCCGCCATTTTGCCTCCCCTGTGCCCCAGCTGATCACAAGGCGCCTGGGAGGGATGGTGGTTCAAGCCCTGACCCACCACCTCCAGCAGGGCCTCACAAGAAGCCAGAAGAACCTGGGTTCATGAAAATGCCATTTTCCACATCTCCACTTTCCTCAGAGGTTCATTGACAGCAGGAAGGGCTGATCCTACGCCGCTTCTATCAGTGACCCACTCTGCAGCAGTTTTTTCCAAGCCCAGCCCAAGTATGCGCCGACATCCAGAGATCACCCACATGGGCAGAGCTACTTGCTCTCCCAGCTCCAGCCGGATCAAGAGGTATCTGAGGGATTTGCGTTCTATCCTGGCCCACTTTTTCTACCCCAGCAGACATCACAATAAATAAATGCTCAGTTTTGAGGTGACTTACAAAAATTTTGATGATATTCTTTAGAGTGAATAGATTGGGAAATGTTCTGAATATTTCCTGTTCATTGAATGTCAAGATGAAAAATTTCCCAATGCTCATTCATTCAAAATATTCAGGGACCATCCTAAAATGGGGGTCCTTTTTTGTATTCTTAAACTCAGTAGAGAAAAAGACCTTGATTTGTGTGTGTGAAACTAATTCCAATTTTAAGGAAACATTTTTCACAAGTAATTACTGTAATTAGAATAAATATATTTCTTCTATATGATGAGTCTGTTAGACTTTTTAGGTATACCTATAATACATGCATCTGCAGATAATTTTACTTAGTTTGAGGCTCTCCATGTTTCTAGAGTGAGCAGAGGCCCTTGGGCTATACTTCCAGCACCAAACAGGGTGAAATGAAAAAGTTATTGGTGCCTGCCGAGAAAATTCAAGAATGGGAAGACAAGTGATACAAGTGAAGAAGTCTTACTTTCCAGCACAAATGTTCTAGCTTATTTCCCTTAAGACTACTTAAAACCCATTTTCTTCTCTCCTTTTTTCTTGTCAGACCTTGCATTGCTCAGGAGTTACCCCTGGCTAGGCACTCATGATTTACTACGGCAAGCTCAGGGACCATATGGGATGTTCTGGGATCGAACTTGGGCCAGCCATGCAAGGCAAATCTTACTGGCTGGATACTGCTCCAGCCACAAACCTATGGTATTTTCAAACTTGAATCCACACATAAACCAATTGATCATGATATCTGATAATTCTTAATATATTGTTTTATTTGGTTTGTGGAGGATCGCTGCATCTGTGTTCACAGAATACTGATGTGTAATTTTTTTTTTCTTTCTTCTTTTTTTTTTTGCTCTTTTGGGCCACACCCCGAATGCGCAGGGTTTCTCCTGGCTCTAAACTCTGGAATTACCCTGCAAAGCTTGGGAAACCATATTGGATACCAGGGATCGAACCTCGGCTGCATTATGGGCCGGCACATGCAAAGTAATTGACCTACCCATTGAGATATCACCTAGCCCATTTTGTTTTTTTTCTTTCATTGGTCTTTTTCTACATTTGATAGTAGTAATATTGACTGTAGGAACAGTTCAGGTTGAATATTTTTCTGAATTCCCCTGGAAGAACCAAGAAAGGACATAAATTGAAACTTCAGTAGTTTTCTTTCTTTGGGTCACACCGCAATGCTCAGGGGTTTCCTGGCTCTGCACTCAGGAATTACCCTCTGTGCCCGGGGACCATATGGGACAGGATCGAACCCAGGTCAGTACGGCTGGGCCATGGCAAATGTCTTACCAGCTGGACTATCGCTCCGCCCCCCATTTTTAAATCATTGGTAAACCCACCTGGTCGGGGCCCTTATTTCAGGGTGGTACTTTCAATTACTGTTTTGATTTCTATGCCAGTAATTGGTCAGATTAAGTTCTGGTTTTCCACTTTTAACAGCCTGATTCATGTTAAAAAACAACTTAAGTCCAATGAATGTATCCATTTTATTTATGATATCCAGCTTTGTGCAAAATTGTTTATAGTGCTTTGGGGCGGCTGGAGTCTCACCTGAGCAAGTGCTCTGAACTATTGTCTCACCTGTACTAAGAAGCTGAAAGTGACTGTATATGGTGCCATGACTTTAACTTCCCTTATAAGAGAAATTGTCTCATACATTTAAACTCATTCCTCTACTGAAGCAAACACTTATAATGAGTTCTAATGCCAAATTACATAATCAAATAAAATATTTCTCCAGTATTTAATAATTTTATATAATGAGCTTAATAAATTTTTAGCATGAATTAAGTGGTAAAGGACAAATTGATAGTATCACTAGAGAATAGGCAGAAGAGATTACAGAAACTCAATTTGAATTGAGACTGTAACTGTATAACTCAAAGAGAGATAAGTTAGGACTATCAGTAGGTAGGGAGAAAGGAGTGAAGTGAATTCAAAAACTGTATAGAAACGAATAGATTTGGACTACTGATGGTAAATCATGTGCACTATACAGATGTTGATTTACAATGAGCATCTAAAGAAGTTTATAATGTGCTGCTCATCATTATTTTTAAAGACAAGCAGCAATTATTTGGAAACCAGCAATCTAACAAAGTATTATTTTCCAGTTGGAATCCATTTTTTCAACTGGGAATACACAAACATAGTTATTCTCTAATGTAATGTCTAAGGTATCTTATGTGCAGAATTATAACTTATGTATCCCTTTAATTAACATTATTATAAATGATGTATGAGTTAACATTGCTACATTCATAAATCTTTCCTATGTGTTTTCCTTATTATGTGCTTGAACCCTCGTGGAGTATGACAGAAATCATAAAAGTCTCCCTTTGATTATAACTTGTACTGAAAATACAGTGTACCCTACTTATCCAAACATTGTCATGTAAACAGATTAGGGTTATGTTACAGAAGCTTATGCTACATAAGAACATCCTCTATCCATACATGTGTTTGCTTTCAATCTTTAACATGAAGAGAAAGGAACATGGGGACTGTGGATTTTATTATTTCCCCATACAAGCGAAATTTTAAAGAATTTTTAGAAGACAGAAACACAAAATACTTCAAATGAGGTCTCATAGATTTAAATAATTGGCCTAAACTAATCATGCAAATCAGCTATTTTGCTTGATGTTGTGCTAAGAAGATATACTTTTGGGTGGAAGAGCAGTTCTATTTTCCAAATGTTTCTAGTAGAAAGAAGGGGATTCTCTAGGGTGTAGTTAATCAGTTTTACCTCTGTCTGTACATTAGTATCAGATGTACATTAGAATATAGAGCTTATTTTGCCTGAAAGGTCTTAGCAGAAAAGTAAAAAATAAATTTCAGCATAGACTAATGAAAAAATACATCAAACAGGAGCCATAGCCTTTCTTCCTAACTAGTTCACTGTGGATTTTCTTTGTGATGAAGTCGTGTGGGCAGGTAAAAGGTACACAGAACTCAAGGAAGCCCTGGCAACCCCTGTCATGCAATTTTATAGTTTGCTTTCTGCTCTGCCATTTGACCAAATATAGCCTTCTTACATTTTATCTTTAGAGAATTAAAGAAAGGTGACCTCGCCTTAGACAGAAATCCTATCTAGAAAGTGAATTCTCTTCCCATACCAATATGTTTGTAAAACATAGCTCTGTACAGGAAGATACTTCAAAAACCATTCTATCTGATATGGTATCCTTGTGTTGGGATACTTGAAAGCTTTTTAACAACAGAAATTTGGGGGATAAGAATGGAGAAAAAATTATGAAGAAAATGCTGAAAAATTAAAAATTGTCTTCTTTATTAAATAAGTCTTAGAGTAAGAGTAAGTTTTATTTATAACTATCCTCAAAATATTCAGTCTTTAGGTAAAAATAACCAAAAAACCAACAAAAAACCCCTGAGATTATTCATAAATCTTTTAAGTTAATATATAGTATTAAGTATATTTTGAATGTATTATTAAAAATGCTTTCTCTCAGAATTCAGTTTGTAATATAAAAGGAATAATAATTTTCACCTGGCAAGGCAATTACGATGACTGAATGACCTATTTCATATAAAACATTTGAAGAAGGTAATAGGGTAAAAGAAGATAACAAGGTAAAAACAGAAGTTGTTTTTACCCTGATATAGGTTAAAATTCAGGAACCGTTGGAAATAGTATTTACTTGAATCATTTTAAATAATGATTTTAATATGTGGGAATTAGATAAAGGGAAGAATCTGAATTTTGTAATACAGATTACTACCAAAGATGCCATAGCTTGTCTTATATAAGGCTTGTTCCCAAAATACTAACATTTGGGAGAAGCACAGACAGAATATTGGTCTTACCTTCACATAGATTATATTTTAGTGCATCATTTTGCCTGGGCCCACTTTTCCTCTTTGTCAGATTATTGATTAGGCAGATGAAAGGCAGTTATTAAATTCAAATTAATGTTCTATTGATTATATGTCAAGTGAATATGCCATTGAAAATGGTTGAAATAAGCATTTCTATAATTTAACATAAAATTTCAAGGAGGGGTTGAAAGTAAAGAAACATTGTAAATGATACTTTAAAAGAAAATGAAGTTGTAAGTAGATATTTACTGAAGAATGATTTAGGTGAATGTGAAGGGAAATTGAATTCTGGGGTGACCTTGACACTGAATACAGAGTGGAATGTGTATTTTATAGGAAAATAGGGAAATACTTCTTATTTCATCTTTAGTAGTTTTGATATTGGGCATAGACTATTACTGTACCACACTACCAAAGAACCAATGAACTAACACCATTTTCCCCTGTGACCTTCCTGTCTCCTCCTCCTCATTTTCATCCCCTCTCCCTCACCCCAGCCCCTGTTTGACAGGTTAGCTTTGTAGGCAGGATTCCTCTTCATGCATGTTATCATTGTTTGTTGTTTACCCTTTGTTCACATAAACTCCTCACATGAGTGACTCACTAGGAATTATTCTTCTGACTCAAATCAAGTATGGTGTCTCTGGTTCTCTTCAAGTTGGAGCAACATGCAGAGTTCATGTTTTCTTATGGCTGAGCAGTATCGCATTCTGTAAACATGCTATTTCATTATCAGCTTATCCATGGCTGAGCACTCGGCCTTGTTTCCAATAACTGGATCTTGTTCAGGACTGTAGTGAGCATGGAGGTGCATATCTTTTTCCAATGCATGTTTCTGGGCTCTGAGGATTCTCATATCCTGGGTGCTATGCTATGAGAGGTCATTGTTGACATAAGAGGAGATCCGTAAGGGGTGTTTAATCATTGTCTTTGGGGCTGCACTTTTCATCCATAACAAGCTCTGACAATGAACACTCCTAGAAGCTAGAAGAATTTTTTTAATTAAACAAGACTAGGCATCCAGATCAATATATGAAGCTCTATCTATTGTAAACAATTACTTTTATGAGAAAAATCTTCAAATAAAGTCCAGAAAGAAGCTGGGAAGGCAGAGCTATGCTCACACAGTCAAGTAGGAAGGCGCTACTTGAATGTCATACTCAATCTACAGAACATTTTTAAGTTCTTCACTCTCAAAGAAAGATGTTTTGCATATCACATATTAAACCAGGCTCTCTGTTCTTACTTGGACTTTGAGCACCGATAGAACCAAAAAGCTAGTGCATCCAAGGCCCAGCACAAATATCATACCAGAATCTTGTCTGGTTCAGTGAGTGGCCCTTAAATAAAGATGTTCCACAGAAATTGTTGGAATTTTTCTCCCAGAGACCCTGAAGCTGTTTTTTAAAAAATCTAAATCTAAAGTTATGAATTTTGAAAATGAGTAAATTGGACTCAGAATGAAAGGGAGCCCTCCTGGCATTGTTAGTCTTACATACAGACCACAGAAAGAGACTTTGCTTCTCTGCTGGAGGGTCACTTGATCACTTGACATCCTGTTATTCATCGATTTGCTCGAGCAGGTGCCAGTAACATTTCCATTTAACCCTATCACGTGCCAGTATAGCTCAATGGTATCTGCTTGCCCCAGAAATACAAAGAGCCTCAAACTGTATGTTCAGGGTCTTGATGAAGAACTCTGACCATCTTGTAGTGGGCGGCCATGTATTCTTTTGATGATCTGTGGGATCCAGTAGGTAACAGTTCTATCCAGCAGTCATCTCCAAATCGCATTACATGTCCAGTCCATCTGATTTTCGAAGATGAGACAGCGCCCCTGACTCTCGATCATCGATGAAGGTCAGACTCCGGATTCCTTCTCTCAATTCAGTGTGGCATGATATTCCAAGAATAGCTCTTTTGATTCCTCTTTGGGAGACCCGAATAGCATTCTCATCCTGCTTTCGTAGGGCCCAGGTTTCTGAGGTGTATGTTACACAGGGAGAATGGTGGAGTCGAAGAGATGTGCTCAGAATTGGGTGTTCCTTGTCCTTTTAGCTATTTCCCTCAATGCTCTTGAAGGTGTTCCATGCCACTCTCTTCCTCCTGTGCAGCCCAGGTTTTAGGTCATTCATCATGTTGACTTCTCGACCTAGGTACACATAACTGCTGCATTCAGAGATGTTTGAACTATTTAGAGTGAAAGGGGCCTCTGGAACTAGTTCATTTTTCATGAACATAGTTTTGTTGAGATTCAGCTGCAGAAAAATCTTTCCATATTCTTGGTCGAAGTCAGCCAGCAAGTATGCTGCTTGGCTAATGTTTGTTGTTATTAGAACGTCATCAGCGAAGCAGAGGTGGTGTAGTTGCCAATATCTATCTTCACACTCATTCCTTCCCGTTCCTAATTGTTGCATGATGTTCTGAGAGTGGCACTGAAGAGTTTTGGTGAAATTGTTGACATCAATAATCACTTCCTTGTAGAATGGTGAGATCCTGGTAGTAAACGTAATACAGCTCCACGGAGGATCTTGATGTACTGGATTTAAATGCCCTGTTTGGCAAGGGCTTCAATGACTGCTTCAGTCCAACAAAATCAAAGGCTTTCTTTAAATCAATGAACATTAGACAGTGACATCTTGAACTCCTAACAAACCTCAATGAACTTGGTTACCATGTGGTAATGGTCTGTTGTGCTGAATCCTTTCGGAAGCCAGCTTGCTCTCATGGATTGTCCTTCATTTAATGTTCTGCCAATCCTGTTCAGGGTGACTTGAGTGAACAGCTTGTAGATGGCGGACAACAGGCAGATGGGGCGATAGTTGCCAATGTTGTGGATGTCTCCCTTCTTGAACAGTAGAACTGTCCTGCTGGTTTTCCATTGGGAGGGCACCTTGCATCTCAGATAGGTAGTGTGAGAAGACGAGCCGGTGTGTTTTGAGTACTGACAGAAGATTCTTTAGGTGTTCAGGTCTGACTTTACTGTCAATGAACATATGCTGGCATCAGAAGCTATATATTGAGGACCTGATTGACGCAAGCGCAAAAGATCAAGTACATCATGGTCTGACTGAGACGAGAAGGCATCAATTGCATCACACCATTTTTGAACTGGAGAACTGTTTCCATTGGAACATGCTACGAAAGAGACGTAGGTGGTTTGGTGTCCCTGTAACATGAACCTGGCTGTGAGCATTGATTCATTTGAATGCCTAACAAACCAGATAAGATGATTACACATCTTTAAGAGATGTGACCCACTGCCAGCAGTTTCTATCTTAATTGTCTATGCACCAACATCCACATACAAGGATGAAGAAATTGTGAAATTCTACATGCAACTGGAGAAGTTCTATAAAAAAGATTACACCTTCTACAAGATCATAATCAGTGATTTTAAAGCCAAGATAGGACCAAGAAGATTGGCTGAAGAACTCCACATCGACCCATGGCCTAGAATGGAATGAACAGGGTGAGAGACTATCTGAGTTCATCATGTCCACCAAGACCTTTCGTGGTAACTCACAGTTCCAGAAGGCTGAATTTAAACACTGGACACAGGAATCACCTGGTGCACAGTTCCACTATGAAATTGACCACCTCATATTCAATCTACAGTTTTGTCTGACCAATGTCGCTGTCCTCCCAAAATTCCAAACAGGATTGGACCACTGTCGCCTTTGTGCAAAAATTCTATTCATGGTTGGGGGAGAAAGGGTTGCAAAGTTTTAAGAAGAGAACACCCAGAACGACCACCAATTGGGATCTCTTTGGCACCATTGTGGCAACATGAGAAGATGCCATCATTGACATCGATGAAAAAATACAACCGACTGGTTCAGCACCTCCATGATTGTGTGAAGAACACCGAGAAAAAGCCACAGAAGGATGCCTGTCTTCAAAAATTCTCAAGCTCATTCGCTAATGGGCAGTGCAGCCTCAGACAACCATATGCTAATGTCCAAGCTCACAAAGCAGTGCAGAGAAGCGATAAAGGAAGACCTCAAAGAGAGAAGAGTGGCAATACTGGCTGATGCAGCAGCAGCCAGGAATAGCATTTGCACACAATTCCTGTCTGTCCTTCACCAACTATAAGACCAAGATACTGCCCTCCGATGTCCTCATGGATCTCTCACATCTTCCAGAAATGCAATGGAGAAGATTATTCATGACTTCTACTTGGATCTCTTTGATCGTCACGTCCACCCTGCCAACATACCAAATTTCACAGGATGGATATGTCGCTTCTCAATGTTCTCCCTTCTGAAATCCGACATGCCATTTCATTGCTGGAGGGTACCTTGATAAAATACTTTTGCATGCCTTGTAGTTTAGTTGTTGTGCCAAATACTGAAAAGAATTCAAATATTCTAATTTAACAAGCATTCCTGGAAATTGCAAGGGTTAGGGAACATGCTAAATGCTAAGGTGATTCAAAGGTAGAACAGCATAATTTGTGACCTCATAAAACTTATACCTTAAAAGAGACAATCCTTATTGCTAAATGAATTTAGAGAATTACTCAAATGTCTGCTCCCATCAGCCTTTTCTTCATTCTAGTAAAAAGTGATGAGAACAGTAAAAGGTGAAAGTTTTCCTAGTAGGGTCAGGATCACAACTAACCGTGTAACCAGAGAGAGCTCCCTGGAGGACTATTCCAATTTTTGACACATGTAGGAATTTTATAGATGAAATAACTTAGGTGGCAAATGAGTGGAGAAAATAATAAAGTAAAATGGGACATATATATATTTTGAGTGCATTAAGGATTAAAGAAGGTAAGGCAAATTTATACTATAATAGAGTTCTTATCAGTTTCACTCAACTTTTTATAAATAAGTGCACATGTATTTGGCACATTGCACATGCACATAATTATACACTGTTCCAAGTTAACTTGTTATGTAAAACTATAAAGATTTTTATTAATATTGCATGAGCACTTAACTAGTATTAATAACTAATGAATCATCAAAATTGTCTTAGTATTCAGAGAAGCATAAGTGTTCCTGAAATTTTTATTTAAATATTATTAAAAAGGAAGTGCCCTTCACTGAGTTTTTAATACTATATATGCTGACTGTAGCCAGGGTCATTGCTAGTATTGTTTTCAAATACAAATGAAAACTTTATGAGGGAAAATGTTTATTTTTATATTTTATTATTTTAAATATGTATCACTGTATCACTGCCTTCCCGCTTCATCATCGATTGGCTCCAGCGGCACCAGTAACATCTCCATATGTCCTGTCTTATGCTAGCAGAGCCCAAGGGCACCTGCTTGCTCCAGGAACATAAAGAGCCTCAAACCATTCCATCAGGTCATGGGAATGAGGTCTAAAATTGTTACTTTAGGGCAGAGCTGCTTCTGGCTCACTGTGCCCAGCCTCTCACGAGGCACCCAGGAGGGATGGCGGGGTTCTAGCCCTGGCCCACCACCCCAGCAGAGCCTTGCAACAAGCTTGACGACCTCCTACTCCATGAGGGCCTCCATTTTCCACATCTGGACTTCCCTCTGGTCAGAACTCCACCCAGCAGACCAGCCTATCACAGCCCAGCTCGCGCAACCACAAGCCGGGTGGTTCATCAATAAATGCTGCATTTAGAGATGACTACAAGAATATGCTACCTGCAGGGCAGAGCCTGGCAAGCTACCCGTGTCGTATTTGATATGTCAAATACCAGTTTAAATATGTATGCAACAGTTATTTATTGGATGCCAGGTTGTCAAAAATATCAAGTCCTATAAAATAACATATTTCAAGTTGCTTCCTTAACTACTTATTGAACAAGTGAAGAAATTAATGATAAGTTTGATCAGTGAGATGTAGTAATAACATGGCATAATTTATGCATTAGACTAGAAAGATGGTCCAAATATAGCAGAAGTTTGTAATATTTGTAAGCATAAACATATTAAAAGTAAATTATTTGTATCATGAGCTGACTCCACATGTAACTCCATTACTTTATTTCCTTCTATTGACTTTTTAAGCTTGATTTTAGCTAAGTGCTTCTCTCTGGAAACAAAATGACTCAAAATGACAAAATCGTCTTGTATTTTCTTATGTATGCTCAAGAATTAAAGTGTCAGTAATTATTACATTTGGTTGTGTCTTTGACAAAAATTAAAAATCTCTGACACTAATAAAATCTCCTATTCAAAACCTTGGCTCATTTTTTTTATCTCATTTCCTGCAGAATTTAGTTATTTTCCTTGCCCACTGTGTTTTTGAATCAGTGCCATGTCTTTTTAATGGACCATCTTTCTTTATTAGATTTATTAGGGAGTTTGCATGACTTGCCTAAGCTGAGTCCCGCTAGTGAGACTTTAACTTAGTAATAAACAGAATTCCCTGTTATGTTCTCAAACACTTTGTTCTAGCAAATGACAAAATAAGCCATTCTTGTTTAATTAGTTTTTACTTTACAGCCAAAAGTATAAACATGTTAAGGTTCACAAGGATAGAAGACCAAGCCATCACTTGCTATTATTTTTTTCCTTACTGTCAAGCCTATTTATGGATTTTAGACACTTTCAACAAAATAGAGCACCAAAGGCCATGTCTCCATATGAACAGTGCTATGTTCCCTTGTGGGCTTATGCTAACAAAAAAAGCCCTGATCCATTTTGTTCTTCTAATGAAATTCAGACTTTTCTTGTATTTTGCCCGTAGTGATTTCCTATTTAAATTATTTCCATTAAAATTCTCTCCCTACAATGAATAGTACAATTATGATTGATATCTATGCACTTTAGAATCCTAGAACTTTTGAAAGTATTAATGACAATGGGTAAAAACATGAAGATTTTCATTGATCTTAAATGAAAAAGTAGCTAAATTTTGCTGGAGGGGTTAGTAACTTTTCTAAACATGGAAGTAAAACAACTCGATTGCAAAACAGTTCTCTGAGCCAGCCTTGTGGTGAAGCCGCCCCAGGGCCCAGAAATGCTGGAGTTTCTGTCCTCATGAGGGTTCAGTATTTCCTACCAACCTGCATCGATCTCACAGTCAGTGATGTTTGAGTAGGGGGAACATGATGCAAACACGACAGTGTGGTGGAATCTCTGGCACTTGTTTGGTTGCTAGTGGAGGTAGCTGTGGAGATCATGTGATACATCTCACTGACCTAGTACTCATATGTCTCTTTTAGAAGAGTGAAAATAAGAACTCAAAGAAACTCTTAAGCAAATGTTATTGTTCCCCTTCTTAAAAATTAACTTTTAGTTAAATTATTAAATTTCTCACTATAAAAATGGGAAAAATTGTGTCATGAACACAGCATGATGTAAGTTATACAAGTGTAGATGATGTTTTGTTCTAGGCTGCATAAATTCCTATGGGCCTGTGATATATAAAAACCTATTTGCAAATGCATCTCATATATTTATAAATTACATATATAATGTATACCGTAAATAAGACACATATTTATAAAATATTATGACTTTCGCTTGATCACTTGACATCCCATTATTCATCGATTTGCTCAAGCAGGCACCAGTAACATTTCCATTTGACCCTATCACGTGCCAGTGTAGCTCAATGCTTCAGGAATACAGAGAGCCTCAAACCGCTCATTCAGGGTCTTGACGAAGAAGTCTGACCATTTTGTAGGTGGCGGCCCACATGATCTTTTGACATCCCATGGCATCCAGTCAGTAATGGCTCTAGTCCAGTGGTCATCTCCATATTGCATTACATGTCCAGCCCATCTGATTTCCAATGCCTTGGCAAATGAGACAGCGACCCTGACTCTGGAGCAGCGATGGAGGTCGGAACTCCGCATTCCTTCTCTCACTTGAGTGAGGCATGATATTCCAAACATAGCTCTTTCAATTCCTCTTTGGGAGACCCAAATAGCATTCTCATCCTGCTATTTGTAGGGCCAGGTCTCTGAGGAGAATGTTAATGCAGGGAGAATGGTGAAGTAGAAGAGATGTGCCCAGAGCCAGAGGTTCTTTGTCTTTTCAGCAATTTCTTCGATGCTTTTGAAGGCATTTGAATGCCTTATAATGCCTTCCATATTCTAACATATAACAAATTTATTTTTAATAT
The DNA here is from genome assembly GCA_021461705.1 of Cryptotis parvus. Lineage (NCBI taxonomy): Eukaryota > Metazoa > Chordata > Mammalia > Eulipotyphla > Soricidae > Cryptotis > Cryptotis parvus. The sequence goes on from JAJIBD010031700.1 coordinate 15,494, forward strand.
GTGCATTTAAAGGCACTGCTATAATGCATTGATTGAAGCTGTGTTTGTTCAGGGAACATGCACCAAGATGGAGTGTTAGCCCAAGAGGCTCACTGGAAAATAACAATGGAAGATGAATGTGGGAGAGTATCAGGCTTGACAACCTTTAGACCTGGATAGTGACCAGATGCCTGTGGAAGAGGGTGGGCAGAAGAGGGAGAGTAGGAAAACGCTGCAGATGGTGACACAGCTCTGAGGAAGTGTCAGCAGTGCAACAAGGAAGACATTCATCCATATAAAACACTATAGCCTTGGTCCCATGCCCTGGCTCAGCCATACATCTCATTTCTGGGAGCTACCAAGGGAGGAAAACTTGGCTTGGGGTGGATGCCAGGGCAGGCGCTGCTGGTGCTGCTCAGTGTTCTTGGTCCAGGCTCCCTTGGAGCAGGTCCTGTCTTGAAGGTGAGTAGAAATAACACCCACCCAGCCACTGCACCCAAAGCTACCTTACTCGGCTAGTAAGTTAGTACTTATTTGTAGCTATTTAACTACCTCGTATGTTATTGTCTCTGCAGTTTCCATTATTAGATAAATGAATGAGTAAGCATATTAAGATTTTATAGCAGCAATTCATCGCAGTAAACCCAGTTTCCTTTTGAGACCGCAAAGGAGAAGGAGATGCTATTCTGGGGGAATCACATGTCATATTTCTGGGCTATCACTAGTCATTGATATGCTTGAAATATCTATTAGCATCCGATTCAAACCAATGAGCCTTGACGTATTCAAAAAAAGTTGGGAGAATTTAATTTTTTCCTGATTTAAAGAATTGCATGTATGAGAAAAAATATATTAGATTGCTATAGTTCTGTTCCTGTGGCCAGTGGGCAAGTTTCTTCTTATGCACGGATACACTTTAGTCATCAAATTATGTGACTGATTGGCTTTAGAGTGAATTAATGTTCGACTGCCACCAAATTTATTTTCAAAGAATAAATTATTTCAGTGACTATATAAACTCACTATTCACTAATTTTAGGCAAAGCTATTCCAAAACACACAGCATTCAAATCTAAAGTCTGAATGATCAATTTTTACTTAAAAATTTCCTATTTAAGGGATGAAGAATGAATTCATCTCCTAAAATACCTGTTTCTAGACACAGTTGCTGTACGGTTTTAATGTTGGTGACCCTCATCAAAGTCTTATGTAGAAATCCAGACCCACAGTGTAATGGTTTTAGGAGGTGGGTGAGTCCTCTGAGGTCTTGGATCATGGAAGAAGAGCTTTCATGAATGGAGGAGTAAGCAATGTGATAGAAGGGGATCCCAAAGGTCTCCCTCACCCTGTCTGTCATGAGAGGACATAGAAAATAGTCAAAATTGTCTAAACAAAACTGTGAAACAACAAAGCAAAGAGACCCAATAGAAGCACCATCTTTACACACATGGGACATGCCTCCACTTCAATTTTGGATATCCAAATCCTCAGATTAGAGAGTAAAAAGCAAAGTAGAAGTAGAAAAAAAGCATAGAATTAAGCTGCCCATTTTAAGGTATACTTGGTTATTTTATTTTATTATAGCTAACTATACAAAACATTGGTTAACTATATTTGAAGATAGGTTTATTTTTCTCAATACATTGTGTTTAGAACAGTGCTTTATATAATGATGAACAAATCTTTGTAAAAGGAACAGTTATTTCAAATATATAGCATTGTGTGACATAGATATCCCGGGACTATTAGAATTGAAATCAGTTAGAATTTTTCTTTGAGGTGCCAATGAGATACTCAGGGGTTAAGATACTTGGTCTGTACATAGTTGGCCAAGGGTTTCTCTCTAGCACTGCATATGGTCCTCAGATCACTACTAGAAGTGACCCCTGAGCTGAGCCAGGAGTGTGCCCTAAGTATTGTAGAGTATGGTCCCAAAAAAGCAAACATAAAGTTTCCTTTCTAAAACTCAGAACTATATAGTTAGAATAACAATAAAGCAGAAAGATCATTTTTATATACACATATGTCTCTTTCTGATATTTGTCAATGGGAATGAGACATTTGTCCTGATGTTTGGCAGCTAGGACCCTGGGGAGGAGGACCGCACTAAGCATGAGACAGTAGTCTTCAGAGTAAAATGTCATGTGATGACTTATGAAGAATCTTGGAAATAGGTGTATTTTTTAATCTTTCCCATAAATATCTTTAGTTGGTAGTGTCACTAATCAATATTGTGTGCAGCTACATTAATATATTTTTAAAAATATGTCTCATATAAAGCTTAGTGTAAAGGCAGTTTAAGGAAATTAAATGTGGTAACTTGATCATGCTTGTCAGTGTTTTCCTCTTTTTCGTTTCTGCTTACCAGTGTTAAATGCTTCTCTGTCTGGTTCTTTCCAAACCTTACATTGGTAATCTAATCATAATGCAAAAACTAGATAAGATTTAATCAAAATTTATCAGATACTATTGAATGTCTGCTTTGATAAATTGTGACATAATAAAATGCAATTACTATGAAAATATAGCAGATGCTTATTATATCAGTAATTAGATTCTAGGTACCCTCACAATGAACTTGAGGACTAAATGCTAACATGCTATTTTTTATGGAGAAATTAAAACTTGCAAGTTAAGTAACAATTTTTGTGTAATATCTAAAGCAGAATTAAAATATAACAATAAATTGCATTTTTTGACTGTTAAGTTGTAGTTTTGAGATATAAAAGCAAATTGTATATAGAAATAGATACACATTGCTATAACTGAAATACATATCTGGATCTAGATGTGCTTATACCTATACATGTAATATATATGTATATATAGCATATATTTTCAACTATGTGTTTTAGATATTGATACATGTAAACTGCATATCTCTATCTACATACATAGATTGAAGAGTGTTGGATAACAGGCTTAGCTATTCTGGGAGCTTTGCTGTTTTACCCACTTACAGCTTAATCTACTTAAGCCAAGGTTCATTCTAATGAGATCTCTCTTCTATGTAAACATTGCTAGAGGGTGTGGCAATTACAGATGTCACCTTGACTCTGAATAACTTCTGACTTATAGAAGATTTAATAGATTAAATAATTAAATAATTAAAATTAAAAAATTAAAATTTAATAATTTTATAATTTATTAAGTAATTTCATCTACTAAGATTTCTATGTTTTCTAGATTGGGCACAGCCCTCTCTTCATACCACACTGCACTCAGCGTGGGACAGTTAGAATTTACCAGAAGACTGCCATCTTGGCTACATTGAGACTATAGGAAGATTATAGGAAGGATCATACTAGTTTGCTCTCAAGCAGGCGAATGTGGCCCTTTCAGTATATGAAGAACAAGATATTCAGAATCAACCTGGTGCAGATAATAAATAAGAAGGACCTTGTGGATACCATCTAGATTACATGAAGCTCATGAAATTAAGATGTATTACTTTATACCAGCTCTTTCTCTCTATTTCTCTCTCTTCCAATGTTTTTACATAAGAGATAATCTCGGTAAAAGGGATTGATCCTTGGCATAACCTTTGTTTATACCTGTAATAGGGTGTGGCACCGCCACATTCTACAATCCATTTAGGATTCTTTGTTGACATGACCCCTCCCTATCACAGATAGGGTTACTTTTGGTGTGTATAAGGGGACTGACTTGAGTCCCTTTGGCCTTTTTCCCATTCTTTTGGGCAGGACTCTCCTCCAGTGAGATCCCTCTCTCTTTGGTGGGAGACTTAGGCTTTTTTGTATGGTCTACGCTCGACCAGAGCTAGAGTATTTTTCATTATATTGGATTGCTATGGAAGAGCTTTTATACTATTAAAAGCCTTTTTGGAACTGTGCCGGATTCGTGAGTTTTCATCCCTACCCCGGGCGTCTCTCAGAGGTAGAAGAGAACTTCTGTCCTGACACTGTCGGAGACCCCAGCGGCATCCCTGAGAGAAGAGGTGGTAAATATACTTTTTTAGCCATAGAATATATACCTACCAACTGGAAGGAAAATTATATTTTTGTTACCCCATTTCCTCCTTTCTGTAATTCCTCTACTATCTTAGACTCTCTCTAACGCTATACTGAACTCCAGAACCAAGCTCTTTCTACTTCCGGCCATTTCTTGTCAGTGCTTGCCTTCCTGGAGTTTGGCTGATTGTTGTGGATCTGGACTTGTCTTCTGGCTTGCCTGGAGTTCCAGTCCTCGGGAGTAACCCCCTGAGCTTGTCAACTGACAAACTCTCCTGACTGGGATGTAGCACCTCCGTCTCAAGGGACAATTACTTGGACATTAATTCAGTTATATATTATTACTCATTCAAGGTTTCTTTCTGCATTCAGCACTGCTCATAGATTACTATTGGCAGTGCTTAAGGGATTATATGTGGTGGTAGGGAGCAGATCCAGATTTGTTTTATGCAGGTAAAGTGCATTGCATGCTGTTCCCCTCTCTGGCCATAACTGCAGTTATTAAGAGAAAATTTGTCATAAAAAGAAAAGGAATACAATGGGTGTCTTTTACATTTATTTTAACTGAATTGATAAAAAAGTCAGTTTTTTTGACTCAACTGTAGCCTTTCCCCAAAAATACATTTTTCAGTATAAAACAAGTTTCGCATTACTTGGAATTTTGAGGTTCTTTCATTCTAATTTAAGTGTGTGTTTGCTCTTTGTTGATTTGTTTCTGGAGGTTGTGTCCCTGGTTACAGACTCTGACAAGCTACCTGGTTATCTGCAGGAAGGTAAATATTACATATATCAGCAACATAGGCATCTGGTGGAAATACTTGAAACACATCAGATGATGATTAAGCTCTCTTTGCACTTGGTAATAGATAGACCCTCATGTCTGCCAAAGATTCCTTCTGCCTCTGTGCCTAAGAGCTTCTGGGAAATTTATTTCAGCTGGCTGATGAGACCCATTTGAATGTGGATGTTGAGTTCTCTCATCTACAGTTTTTTTTCACCTTCATAAAATTACATCTCTTTTCTGGGTCTTGGGTTTTTTCATTGTACAGTTGGGAGGTGATGAAAGGGGTTTCATTCTTTGTTCTTGGGACCTAGGCTTAGAAGGAGCCAATGTATGCTACTTCACTGGAGCTTACTCCTTTCCCTTTGCACTTTGATGTCAAAAACCTTCCTTTACCCTTTTCTTAGAAACACTCATTCTCTAATGAGTGCCTGGTACCACTCGAGATCTAATATCTCTGCAAATGTCTTATGTATCAGGATTGAGGCTTGCGCGCCCTCCTTGCTGACATAATACAGGATGGAAATGTATGGTTTAAAATTTACAGTAATGATGTGCCTTTTGAATACATCTATGTTCAATGTTTCCTTTGGCCACTGTTTCTAAAGGATTGGCTAAATCCATTTGGAGTATATGCTGCCAAAATAATGGACACTTTCTTTATTCGGTGCTGCTCTCTGGTTGTGAGCGGTGACGTGAATATGTAAACTGTTCTTTGTGTCAATGTTTCTTTTCTCTGATCTTGTTTTTCATTCTTTATTGATTATTCTTTTAATTTTTCTCCACTTCCCCATCTGACTTCTCAGCTTCTTTTATTATGGCTCTCTTCTGTACATACTGCAATGTATTCTCTAATTAAATATCTTGTTTTCTTTCTTCTTCAGTTATTTTTGCTCACAACTGTTTGAGTAAAAGCCACATACCAAATCAGTTTCTAGTATATGCAAGGGTTCAGAGTTCCTTATGACAATCTCTAGAGAGGATTTAGAATGAAATTGACACATCACAAAATAATGGACTAAATGGGTGGATTTTTTCTGGTATTTTAATAGTTCAGGTATTGGAAATAGAAAAACACAAATATTTTTAAGAGAGGAACTTTCGCCAGCCTTATAAAAATGTTGCCATAGGAAATGACTCTAATCTTTGATTATCTATATTCACCCACAGTATATTAATGATGTCTAAAATATTTTTAAAGACTTTCAATTTATGTATTTTTTTACTAAGGATCAGTTGCCAGTCCGCCATGTGTCTTCATATTTATATATTTCACTTTTACCTCCACAATGGAAATTTTGTGTGTAATCCTAGGAATTTTAATGCCTTTCCTTTGTTTGGGGACTTTGTTTTCAAGGTTTCTATATTCCAGGAACTATGTGAAATCAGTCTGAAATGTCAGCTATGAATTTCTTTATGACTTTCCTTTCTAAACCTCTGAATGCTCAGATGCCAGAGAGAACCTGCACTCTGTCTGTGTGCTTTCACGCAAGCCCAGTTTTTCAAATCTCTTGGTATATCCATCCCTCTCTTATCACTGGCAAAACTAACAATACTATCTGGACTGTGCAAAAACTATGTACAGGTATGTTTTTTAAAATGCTGCGAGCTCTTTTCTCCCTGAATCATCTTCCCTTTCTTTTTTTTTTTTTCCTTTTGTTGTTATTATTCTTTGCTGTGGTGTCAGGGAAGGAACACAGGGCCCTCACACCTGAGAGATTTGTGCTCTGCCACAGAGGCACAGTCCCAACCAGTTTTCTTTCTTTGCTCTTCATGCTTCTAGTAAAACTTGAGGCAGCAACCAAGGGACATTTTAGTTGGGAAGGCAACTTGCAGAGAGAAGGTGCCAGTGATGGCTGTGGCCAGGGTACCTGTCCACATTTAATCAAAAGCCTTTGAAGAATGACTTCGCTTCTCC
>JAJIBD010031701.1:0-161461 GCA_021461705.1 Cryptotis parvus
AATAAGGCCTCCAGCAGAACTGTCATCATCACAGGTGTGAGAGATCATCACTGCAATGCCATTCTAGTGACAAGTGTCCTTAGAGACTACAGTGACTGATGTCACTCTTACCCTCCTACCTTACAGTTTGAGGGTATTAATTTACCTCTCCCATACAGTATGAGGCCATTAATTCCTTAAAACTATGCATGGCATTATGTAACCAAATGTGGCAGCAGTGAAATAACCAAAGCTAATTTAAAATGAAACGTATAATGTATCTGCATTGTTTCTGGCAGTGCTCATCTGTGTTCTCTGACAAGAGAGGCTATACATGTAGAATTTAGATAAGTCTGCTTTACTGTATCTTCCTCCTATTCCACTGCTGTAGATGTATTGTAGGCAGGCAGACAGGGAGGCGCCACATGGCAATAAAAATTCCTGAAGAAGAACTAAAACTGGCCCTTCAGAGATCCAGAGTCACACCTGTTGTTACATGGGAACCAGACTAGATAAGGCCACTATCAACAACAGATCCTGAGGGAAGGGAAGGCCGGGGGGAATGTGTGAAGCCCTAACCACAGGCCCTTCTAATGGCTTTAGATAAATAAATCTCCTGAGAGAGATGAATCAGCCTTCCTGCCCAGGACCCAGCTCAAAGAAGACACCAGAACATTCCAGCCAAAAAGGGGATAAAAAGCCCATTCGAAATCAATTTAGGGCTCTCCTTCTTTTGGAGTAGCCCGCGTTCTCCCTTTGAGTGCGTTTCTCTCTCTTTCTCTCCTCTTCCCCTCTACTTAAACCTCCTTAATAAAATCTGTTTTACTTCACTGCTCGTCGACTCCTGAAAATTCTTTTTCTGAGAGGAAGACAAGAACCCTAAGGCAGCCCTGGGTAAGGCCTAGGACTGACTTTCTTTTCCTGCAAAGAGCAATTCCTCGCTCCAGCCTGAGTCCGTGGCTCCCGAGAAATCTCGGGTGGTGGGGATCAACTCCCGTGCCTAGAGATCAAGTGGGCATCAGGTGTGGCTTGATGGCCACCTCGAGGGCTGGTGGGGCTCAGGCCCACGCCGTCAGGGCTCATCGCAGACTTTATCAGTCCTAAGCCTGCCCAGCAGATCCAGGGTGGCAGAGGCGGCTGGGGAGAAAGCGACCATCTCTCTCTCCTTCCGGACTCACCTAAGTCACCTGGGGTCCACCTGCAACAGAAGAATGTTGCAGGATTGAGGGAAAAAGTTATTTGTTGCAAGCCCTTACCCTCCTTAGGACAGTGTTTGCCACTCAGTTTATTACCCCACACAAAATGTCTTTCTTGGCAAGACAATACTCTATCTCCAATCTGTCTGTACATTGTTCTCTTTTCTCCTTGCTGTGGGAACTTTTATCATTGTGTTTTAAAACAATTTTTGTGCAGATAAACCCAGGTTTTATTACCTTGAGTAGCAAGAGGATGCATACGTGTCTTACTATTTAGGCATATTTTCTCATAACTGCAGTTATTATTTTTAATTGAAGTGTTATTTCAGAAACATGAATGATGCTTTGTGTTTTATAAAAATGCCTATTTTTATGTTTACTCATTTATGATACATAAAAGGCATATAATAATAGATCAATTATTATGTGCATATTTATGTACTACCAAAAAAAGCCAACATATGGTATAAAATATTGTGTTTTATTTCATTTTCTGGCTAATAGCTATCTCTCTGTTTAGTAAGTTGTCACTAGATCTTCACAAATTTTGTGTGTGATATTAAAAAATACAATATAGTCTATAATAAATTGAAACCTGTGATTTCAGAGAGCTTAGCAGCTTAGATGACTTTCCATGATTTTCCTGTCATTAAGAATGCAGAAAAAACGAAGTAGAAAAAGAAGTTTACAATTTATGGTTAGTTTTTTTTCAACTATTTATTTGATTTTTATTTTGTGGACACCTGTGGCAATTTTCAGGACTTGCTCCTGGCTCTTTGCTTAAAATTCTCTCGGGTGGTGCAAAGGGGAAGATTCATGATACTGAGGACTGAACCAGGGTTTGTGTGCATGCAAGACAATCACCTTATCCCGGTACAATCTCTCCTGTCACTCCATTAGTGTTATTTGTAAAAATAGAATTAAGGGGAAATTAACTGAAAAACTAAGGGGATTAGTTCTATAAATCTGTAAAAAACATATAAAATAAATGGAAAAATAAATATCTCAATATTTTATTTATAATCTGGTTACTTAAGCATTTTTTCTCTTTTACGTGAAGAAGATATGCTTACACGTAAGTGTTCACTTTTACATGTCTTTTAAGATCCTTACTTGTCTGTGTCTTCCTTGTTCTTGTCTCATTTCAATAAGAATACATTACTTCTTGCCCTTGTTCTTTCTCCTTATCATTCAATATTTATGCTTCAGCTGTGCTGATTTATTTTAACCTCAAACTTGTGCTACATCTAAGTTTGCCCCTCACACTGCATTCAAAACAAGTGGAGAAATCAAAAGAGAAGTTCCTCGTTTTCTCCAGAATGGAATTACCGATCAGCCCACCTTCATGTATCTTTTTTACTATTTATTTTTCTAATAATAAAAGAGTAGCCATATTGCTTCTCAGGGAAATTCTCTCTCTACTTTTTTGTTCCCAGGCAATCTATTCTAAATCTCTAAGAAATCCTATGCTACATGTTTGTCCTTCTCTTTTGTTTTAGCAAAAATAAACTTCAAATTTTGAAGGATATGGTCATGTTCTTTCTTTCTCTATATAGTACCGATGAATTTTATTTTACCTGATATGTTTGCTGCACAGACTAAAATGGCCATTGCTCCCACAGTATGTGGTCTTTCTATTTTGTTTTATATTTTTGCTTATACTTGTGTAGTGATCAAGATTTCAGATGAAGTCTTCATTAAAAGCATTCCTGATTGTATTCATATATAGTCAGTCACTACAGATTTATCCCTTTTCATTATATTTTTAGGGATTCCAAAGCAGTACACAGTAGGTCTAGTCCACTTTATTTCTTATATATTTTACTTTTCCACTTCAGTCGATTGCCTTTAGTCTGTGCTTAGATATATACATGGATATACTATATTTTCTATGAAATGGAAATGTTTTCATACCTATGTAAGCTATGAAATTTAACCTCTGTTTACTTAATTTAAATTATCTGTTCTGCATTAGAATGCATACTGAACTTAAAATGTCAAAATTGGAGATATCTTTGTTTGCACCTAATGTCAGTGTTTGTCTGAAAACGAAAATATCTCTAATTCTAGTACTGTAAAATCAATCTCAGCTCTCAGCTATTCATTTTATTCTTTCTTCATATGAAAATTATAATATTTTATTAATTGCTTTTAAATACTTTAAAAAAATTAAAGCACAATGCCTATACAGAAGAGTACACAATATTCTTATTAATTTCAGTAAATACATAAAATTCACAGCCCCAAAAACTCTATGCTTTCTTTGATGTTACTTTGCAAAGATATTATGCTTTTAATATTCACAAACTTTATTGTCAGTACTTTATTAATATTTCATTTTGCATATTATTTTATGATATTCACATGCAGAGTTTGCTATCCAATCTTCTTTTGAAAACTTTTTCAATTAATTTTTTTTTGGTTTTTTGGGTCACACCCGGCAATGCTCAAGGGTTTTCCCTGGCTCTGCACTCAGAAATTACTCCTGGCGGTGCTTGAGGGACCGTTTTGGATGCCAAGGATCGAACCTAGGCCGCACAGGCCGGCCATGTACTAACATGTACAAGGCAAACACCCTACCCGCCGGGCTATCGCTCTGGCCCACTCTTTTTTCAATTAATTTAGAATTTTAAATATGTATGTTATATATATATATATATATATATACATATATATATATATATATATATACACATATATAAATTAGAATCAAACAATATTTTTCACATTGTCTCTGAGATTGCATTTCCACTGTGTATTTTTGGACTCACTGGGTAAATTCCCAGAAGTGGTATTGTTAGGTCAAATGGGAGCTCAATTTCTAGTTTTCGGAGGAATGTCCATATTGTTTTCCAAAAAAGGCTGTACCAGTCGACATTCCCAACAATGGAAGAAAGTCCCTTTTCCCCCTCATCCATGTCAGTCCAGTTGTTCTTGCTCTTTTGTATATGTCCAGTTTCTGTGGTGTCTTATTGTTGTTTTGATTTGCATCTCTCTGGAGATTAGTGATGATGAGCAATTTTTCATATGCCTTTTGATCATTCAATTTCTTCCTTGTCAAAGTTCTGTTCATTTCTTCTCCAATCTTTTGACGATGTTATTGTTTTCTTCTTGTAAAGTTCTACCAGTGCCTGATATATCCTGGAACACTAACCCCTAATCAGATGGATATTGGGTGAATATTCTTTCCCATTCTGTGGTCTGTCTTTGTATCTAGGTCACTCTTTCTTTTGAGGTGAAGAAGCTCACCTCTGTGTTTAACTTTGCTTCCAACTGCATTGTTCAAATATTTCATCTTTGAATATGCTTTTAGCTTCAATATCGTGGAGGGTTTTCCTTTATTTTATTTGATGTACTTTATGGATTCATGTCTGATATTGAAAAATTTAATCCAATTTAAACTGATTTTTGTGCATGGTTTTAGACAGAGGTCCAAGTTGATATTTTTTACACATAGCTGCCCAGTTTTCCCAGGACCCCTTGTTGAAGAAATTTTCATTGCTCCATTTTGTACTTTTTTGTTCCTTTATCAAAGGATAAATGATCATGTGTTTGAGGGTGGGTGTCAGGATACTCAACTCTATTCCATAAGCCCACAGGTCTGGTTTTATTCAATACCATGCTGTTTTAATTACTACTGCTTAGTACAGTTTGAACAAGGGAAAGCGATGCCTCTCTTTTTTTTTTCCCTAAGATTGCTTTAGCTATTTGTGGGGTTTATTATCACATACAAATTTCAAGAGTGTTTACTAAGAGTGTAAAAGACCTGTATAAAGAAAGCTACAGAACACTGCTTCAAGAAATGAAAGAGGACACAAGGAAATAAAAACACATTCCCTGCTCATGGATTGGGAGGAATCAACATTGTCAAAATGGTAATACTCCCTAGAGCTTTATACAGATTCAATGTGGTCCCTATAAGAATACCCATGACATTCTTCAAAGAAATATACTAGAGCAACTTTAATGACAGAATAATCCTAAAACATTCTCCAATATACTTAATAAATTTGACCATTAATAGTACTGTTTATTGCAGCTTCAATCTGTAAAAAAAACATTGTTTGCACATCCACTGGAAAATAATGAATAATTTGTCACTAATCCTTCACTTACTTCCTATGCAACCACCACAAACCATAGTTTTTGCCTAGTCAACTTCCATTACAACCCTTAATTTTTTTCCTACAGGAATATGTGACACATGCAAATAGTATACTTTAAATCATGTACACTATTGGTTAAATTTACATTACTTTAGTTCAAATACAGCTTTCCACACATGCTAGGAAAGAATTTTTACCATTAAGATACAACCCAGGCACCTAAATTTATGTATTATGATTCTTGTTTAATGCATCTCTTGACTATAGATTGCATATGTGATAACATTAACTTTGTACTACTATACCTCTTTGTATCCCTCATCCCTAGAAAAATGTATGTGCCATAATATATGTTAAAGCACATAGCTGTAGCGTTGGAAGAGGAAAACCTAGAGCAAAGGCATATGTCTTGCAACAAACACACACAGTTTGCTCATTTGATAGGGACTAATTTGTATAGAGTTTTCATTAATCTGTACAGTACTTGGGTAAGATTGACATTTTAGAAAAACAGGTTAAAGTATTCAAATAAATCTATATATCACTACTAAAAGAAGGCACACAAAATGCAAACTCATCACTTATTCTTGATTTTTTCTATATCATAACTAACAAAAATAGTACTACAATTAATTTGGTTGTGACTCTGAATTTCAAATTAATATTTTGTGTTCTTTGGAGAGCTACGTGACAGGATTTCCTCAAATATACAGAAAAACTTTAATGTTTTGAGAAATTTCCATGCTGGTTGCTGGAGAGATAAGGCCAACTTACAATCCCAGGAATAGCAAATAAGGGTTACTTTTTATTCCCATTGCCAATAACTCATCATTTTGCAAACCAGTTGTTTCTGGCCTTTGTTTTTAAATAAAAAAACATTTTTGTGTGCTTATATTTCATTCAAGTTTGGCTAATATCTGATAATATTTGAGAACATACATTTTTAAATTAAATTAATATTCATTCTTTATCTTCTTAAGTAAAGAGTCTGCTCTATTCTGTACCACATGTTTTTAAGTTTTGTTTGTCTAGGGCTCACATTCAGCATTTATCAGGGCTTACTCCTGGCTCTGTGCTAAATGATTCCAATACCTGGATTTGGAGAACCATATGGGTGCTGAGGATCAATCCCTGATAGGTAGTGAGAAATGCACACTACCTACCCTCTGCACTATTTTTTCAGTTCCTACTTCACAGTTTCATGGGTTTTCTGTTTGTTGTTGATCATTTTTAATCACTTATATATTTAAAATATTAGCCCTTTACTCTATAGGGTATCTTTATTTTCTCTATAGCTCTGTGAATCTCTACAGACATCACTAAAATCAATATAATGAAGTGTCTCATCTATAGATATCTTCAATATATTTTATAGTTGTGGGCTAACAACTTAGTTGTACAAGATGTTCTAAGTGAATGTACAAGTCATTTCAGCATCATGGTGAGAAGTAGTATTTTAGACTGTATAAGCAGTTTTTATATAAAAGTAAAAATTGTACAAATTGAACTTTAGAAAAGCAGAAGATAGCTGCTTTCAAACTACACCTTAATTTCATGAATTATGTGTGTGTTAACTAAGTGGGGTATCCTCCCAAAAAATCTATTTTCAATAGTGTTTGCTTTAACTCTCTTTGCTTCCTCTCATATAAAATCATGAATAGAATAATCCAGAGTTATGCTAATTAAAGATTATAAGGCATTTGCTATTTGCTTTTTTTTAAATTTTTTTTGTTATACCACCATGAGATAAACAGTTGCAAAGATGTTAATGATTGGGTTTCAGTCATACATTGTTCCAGGAGCCGCCCCTCTACCAGTGCCCTAGTCCCTCCACTAATGTCCCACATTCCCTCCCCCCTCCGCCAGCCTGACTCTATAGCAGTTATTTTTCCTTTTCTTCTCTCTCTCTATATATATACGATATATGATATATGATATGTGATATATGATATGTAATATGTGATATGTGATATATGATTAGATAGATAGATGATAGGTAGATAGATGATAAATAGATAGATAGACAGACAGACAGATAGACAGATAGACAGATAGATGGATAGATAGATAGAGAGAGAGATAGATAGATAGATAGATAGATAGATAGATAGATAGATAGATAGATAGATAGATAGATAGATAGATAGATAGATAGATAGATAGATAGATAGATAGATAGATAGATAGATAGATAGATAGATAGATGATAGATATCTTCTGTCTCTTACACATTGTGGCTTGCCATACAGACATTTGGGGACTATAATATAAATCTCTCTGTATACATTCAATCTTCTGTTCTAGTATGGCATTACCATTTCTCCCAATTAGTAGAACACTGGTATATATTTATATCAAGCTAATGAATGCAGTAATTCTATAATTGTCCTTTCCCATCTGAATAATTTCACTCAGCATGACCCTCTCCATGTCCACTAATTCGCAGGTAAATTTTATGATTTCATTTTTTCTGACAGATGCATAATATTCCATTGTGTAGATGTACCATAGTTTCATCAGTCAGTCTTCTATTCTCGGGCACTCAGGTTTTTCCAGATTCTGGCTAATTTGAATATTGTTTTAATGAATATAGAAGTACAGATATTTTTTCCATGAATTTTTCTGTCTCCAGGGTATATTCCCAGGAGTTGTATGGCTAGGTCAAATGGGGACTCAATATCAAGTTTTTGGAGGAATGTCCATATTTTCCAAAAGGGCTGGACCAGTTGGCATTCCCATCAACAGTGAATTTGTGTCCCTTTCTCCATGCATCCAAGTTAGCACTGGTTGTTCTTGCTCTTTGGAATACATAGGAAAATTGTTCCATGACATCAAAGTTAAAGCATCTTCAAAGATGAAGCACCACCATCAAAGCAAATGGAAGGAAAGATAACCAAATGGGATTATATGAAACTAAAGAGCTTCTGCACTTCAAAAAGAATGTGACCAAGATACAAAGACAGCCTATAGAGTTGAAAAGAATATTCACCCAATGCCCAAGTGATAAGGAGTTAAAATTCATGATATATCAGGCACTGGTAGAACTTTACAAGAAGAAAACAGCAAACCCCATGAAAAAATGGGGAGATGAAATGAACAGAAATTTTGACAAAGAAGAAATTCGAATGTCCAAAAAGCATATGAAAAACTGCTATTCATCATTAATCATCAGGGAGATGCAAGTCAAAACAACAATGAGATACTATCTCACACCACAATTTGCTTCTCATTATCATATGGTTCCTAGAACCATTAAAATAGAATGAGTATGCCATATTTCCCCTCTGCTCCCAAATGCTGTCTGTGATAGGTACAGAATTGCTCTTTTTGACAAAGAAGACTCTGCTGCTATGGTGAAAGAAATAAAAGTAGAGTGAAATCTTCTTCTGAAATAGATGCTATTTCTCTAGATTGCCTACCCAAATTGAGACATCAAGAACTTCACACAGAGAAAAAGTGTTGCAAATACTTGGAATCAGTGAACAGATAATAACCTAGCTATTCATGTTTCCTAAAGCTAGTGCTTTAGGCCCAGGACTTTTCTCGCCCTTGGCTTATTCACAGAGAAGAACTGTAGCTAAAAGCAACTGAATGCAAAATACTCTTTCTACCTGTGTGGTTATTTCACACCTGTGAATTGAGTAAAGATTTCTTAATTGCTTCCAATCTACCCATGTACATATTCTATTTCTTTGATCTTAACCTTTAGGTTGACTATTATGCATTATTGTGGATTTTTAAAAATATTTATATGAGCTACATGGGAGTTTGATTAATAATGTACAATTCTCCAAACAAACAACACCTCCAAAAGGCCAGGGTGGCCATACTAGTATCGGACAACTTCAGACTAAAAAAGGTCAGAAAGGACAGTGAAGGTCATTTCTTAATATTTAAGGGATATGTTTATCAGGAAGAATTCACAATCCTAAACATATATGTGTCAATGAGGGGCCAGAAAAACATTTAAAACTACTGCTAATAGACTTCAAAGAAGACATTGACGGTAACACATTTGTAGTTGGAGACTTCAACACTGTACTATCAACTCTTGATAGATGCACAAGACTGAAACTCACCAGGGAAATACTGTCCCTGAAAGAAAAAATATAATAAAGAGGACAGGTATATATACAGGGCTTTTCATCTAAAAGGGCCAAATACACATTCTTTACCAGTGCACATAGAACATTTTCCGAGATAGATCACATGCTGAGCCACAAAACACACCTCTATAAAATCAAGAAGATAGAAATTGAGTCAACCATCTTTTCAGACCATGATGAACTAAAAATGGAAGTTAAGCACAAACAAAAACAGAGTCAGACCAAACACCTGGAAACTGAACAGCTCACTGCTGAACAATAAGTAGGTCATAGAATAAATCAAAGGAATTTTCAAAGATTCCTGGAAACAAATGCAAGTGAAGACACCAACTATAAGAACTTGTGGGGGTATAGCAAAAGCAGTGTTAAGAGGAAAGCTCATAGCTCTGACAGCATATATAAGGAAAAAAAGAAAAAGGCCCACATAAATAACCTGACTTCACAGTTAAAAATATTAGAAAAAGAAGAACAAAAAGAGACTGACCCAGGCAAAAAGAGGGAAACGTAAAGCTTAGAGAGGAAATCAATGAGCTGGAAATCCGAAAACCAATTCAAAGATTAATGAAACTAAGAGCTGGTTCTTTGGGAAAAAATATCGATAAACCACTTGTAAGACACTTAAGGAAAGGGAAAGAGAGAACTCAAATAAATAGAATCAGAAACAAAAAGGGTGACATCATAACAGAAACCACAGAAATCCAAAAGATCATCAGACATTACTTTGAGAGGCCGTATGCCCAGAAACAAGAGAACCTGGAAGAAAAAAACAGATTCCTTCCTTGGCTGAAACAGGAAGACCTAAAAATTCTGACTACCCTATTACTATCAAGGGTATTGAAACAGTAATTAAAAGTCTGCCCAAACATAAGAGCCCAGGTCCAGTTGGATTCACCAGTGGATTCTTCCAAACTTTTTAAGGAGAACCTACTGCCAGTCCTTTTTCAAGCTCTTTTTAGGACATAGAAGAAACAAAAACACTCACAAACAGGTTCTACGAGGCACATATCACCCTGTTACCCACAACAGGGGATGTAGGTAGAGAACTACAGACCAGTCTTCCTAATGAACACAGACGCTAAGATCTTCAACAGAATACTGGCAAACAGAATCCAAAGACTCATCAAGAAGATTGTACATCATGACCAAGTAGGATTCATCCCGGGAATGCAAGGATGGTTCAACATTAGCAAGTCAATCAACATAATACATCATATCAATAAGAGAAAAAAAAAAAACCATATGATCCTATCAATAGACACAGAGAAAGCATCTGGCATGATCCAGCACCCGTTCATGATAAAAACCCTCCACTGTCACTGTCACTGTCTTCCCGTTCATCATCGATTTGCTCGAGCAGGCCCCTGTAACATCTCCATATGTCCTGTCTCATGCTAGTAGAGCCCAAGGCATCTGCTTGCTCCAGGAACATAAAGAGCCTCAATCCATTCCGGAATGAGGTCTATAATTGTTACTGGTATTTGGCATATATATCAAATACAACACGGGTAGCTTTCCAGGCTCTGCCGTGCAGGTAGCATACTCTTGTAGACATCTCTAAGTCCAGCATTTATTGATGAACTGCGTGGCTGCTTGCGGCCGCATTGCCGGGCTGTGATAGGCTGGTCTGGTGGGTGGAGTTCTGAGCGAGAGATGTCCAGATGTGGAAAATGGAGGCCCTTGTGGAGTGGGGTCGTCTGGCTTGTTGCGAGGCTCTGCTGGGATGGTGGGCCACTGCTAGAACCCACCATCCCTCCCGGGCGCCTCGTGAGCGGCTGGTCACAGGGGAGAGCCAGTAGCAGCTCTGCCCCATGTCTGCGAGTCTCTGGACCGACATACCTGAGCCGGATTTAAGAAAGACTGCTTCAGGGTGGAACTAGATGAGCCGGGCGCTGATAGGCTGGTCTGCTGGGTGGAGGTCTGACGAGAGAGAAGTCGGATGTGGAAAATGGAGGCCCTCATGGAGTGGGGGGGGTCGTCTGGCTTGTTGCGAGGCTCTGCTGGGATGGTGGGCCAGGGCTAGAACCCACCATCCCTCCCGGGCGCCTCGTGAGCGGCTGGTCACAGGGAGAGCCAGTAGCAGCTCTGCTGGATGTCTGCCGGATGTCTGACTCGCAGACAACAGCCTGTATTGTCCTAAATTAGTGAGAGTCAATTTCCTATGAAGTCACATCTCTGGAACAAGGTCCAAAGAACTGAAGAACTGATTCTGGAACAGCAGCATCGGTGAAGACCGGAATGAATCTCGGGAGAGCAATCATCAGGGACTTGATGTATTATCAGGAACACCCTCCAGAAAATGGGAATTGAAGGGACTTTCCTCAAGATAGTTACAGCCATCTACCAAAAGCCCAATGCAAGCATCATTCTAAATGGGGAAAAGTTGAAAGCCTTCCCCTGAGATCAGGGACAAGACAAGGTTGCCTACTCTCACCCTCTGTATGACTGAAACCCAAACATGAACGTCTTTGTAATTGTATTTCTCACGGTGGTATAATAAAACAAAAAATAAATTTAAAAAATGGGGGAAAAAGAACATATATTTTGTGCTGACAAGATCACACAGATTAAGGTGTTTGCAAGGCCAGTGCCTGATCTTTGTTGAATCCTTGAGAAACATGGTGTCTAAGCACTATTAGTGAAGGCCATAACCACTGCCTGGGTTCGCCAAGTGGTACTTGGAACCAAAGATTCCAAGAATCTTCCTCATAACCCCAAACTAAATCTTCCATTCCAGTTGACTGGGAATGGCCCCCAATTCCAATACCACTTGTGTGACGACACTCTCTTTTACCAAAAAAAGAAATACGTTTCTTCAGAAGTGATGTAAAGATAACAGAGGAATTAATATTATCTAATGGCAGAATATTAGAGACATCTATGAGGCCAGGGAAAGAGAGCGTAGCTGACATTAAATAAAAACAACTTTTTTTCTTGCCATTATCCAAAACAATTGCAAAATAATACTTTTAGAGCATGAAGCCTTCCGTAAACATTATAGAATGAATGTTTCCCTTAAATTAGGAAATCATATTAAGAAGCCCCTCTTATTACTTTGATTCATGTGCCACAAGATGATTTAATATACTATAGATTAAATGAATAATATATATCATATACATTATGTTATACCACACTTTATCAAGTTCAGTAGAAAGAAAAGTTACTAAGAGGAAAAAAATGAACCCTTGGTTAGCAATACGTGCTTTAAATGGCTATTTGCTATATAATCAATGTCATTATCATAATTTCAGTAAAAAGCAATAGATCATTTTTCTAGTTGAGATTAAAATTATGAGAGGTAGAAGTAAAATATTTATTCCAATTTGTTTGCATTTTTGCTATGTCTGGTGTTGTGTAAGGATTATCTTTAATCTGCTTATCATTAGTCACCTGTCACTTGTTTTCCCATTGTTTATCGATTTGCTCAAACAGGCACTAAGTATCTCCATGCGTCTTGTCATGTGCTAGTGTAGCCCAAGGACATCTGCTCACTCCAGAAATATGAAGAGCCTCAGACCATTCCTTCTGGCCATGGGGATGAGGTCCATAATTGTTTCTGTTTTTTTGGCATATCATATACAACATGGGTAGCTTGTCTGGCTCTGCCGTGCTAAGCCATAATTCCTGCTGGTGATTGGAGGACCAGATGGATGCTGAGGACTAACCGCCTGTGCAGCCAAGCATTTCTACTATATTGCAGTCCAAGACAGTAGAGTTTTTTAATTATAAGAACATTTAAAAACTCTGTTTTTAATTGAAAAAATTTTCATCTTTTCATATTTGGGTTATTTTTTCAAGTGTTTGATTTTTCCCCCATTGATGCTTGTTATTAATTTTCATTCACAAAGTCTTCTGTTTGTAGAGGAATTTGATATGATTTATTTTCAAATTTTAATGCATTTTGTTTTCTACATTTTCTGCATATAATCTTGAAATTCACTACCCCCACCTATGATAGGAGGGGAGAAGGTACTTAGCTCCTTCTCTGCCACTAGAGTTATCTGTTCAGCATTTTATTTCACCCACTATACTTTCAAGTTTTCTGACTCCTCTCTGTGGTTTTTTCATTTCTGTTGTTATACTTTCTTGTGCTTTAATGTTTAACTGTGCAGTAATTTATTTGAACTCATAAAATATCTGTGTCATAGTGACTTTAAGGTCATTGTCTGATAGTTTATAGAGTCGATTATTATTAGAAGAGCTATCGCTCTGTGCTATTGTTATCATTCCTTCAGCTTGATACTTCTAGGTAGTTTCCCTACTCTGTGTGCTGTGCCCTTAAGGTAAATCTTGAAGTTCAACTGTGTGGGACATATCTAAAGAATTAGACTGAACATTTGCTCTTTTCCCATACTCCTAGACCTTTCCTAGTGACTTTTTGCAGTTTCTAGTTTCTGATTTTGAGGCCCAGTATTGATTATGTGGCTAATGTCAATGGTACTTTCTCCAAAAAATAAAAATTCTTACAGGAACATTTGACAAAGAATGTGAAAGTATTTCAGACTGAAAACATTGGCTTTCATGAAACGATATCTTTATTCTTTTAATCCAATAGATTTAGGACATTTCCTACTTAGAATGTATTCTTATATTTGTTTTGTTTTATTTTGTTATTGTGTCAGACCTGGTGGTGCTACTGCTAATGCTTAGGCACTATATGTAATCCTGGGAATTGAACAAGTGTCAGGTTTATACAAGACAATCACCTTAACCTGGGACTATCTCTCTTGTCCCTATTCTTATGTTTTTGTTCTCTTTCTCTTGGTAGCTTCATAATTTAGTACAGCTATGATATTTTTTAAAACAATATAATATTTTAAAAATATATTTCTCTCTGCTTTGGTAATTTCCTGTGCCTGCACCTGCCCAAAACACAATGTGAAAAATATGTGCCTTAAAATTTTTATACCTGATTTTTTTGTAGTGTCTATTTCTTATTAGCTGAACCAGGAGCATCCTTCACCAGCTCATTATATAGAAACTGTTGGCTTTATGCTTTTCAGAAAAACCATGAAAGATACTCAACAGGAGAGAGAGAGAGAGAGAGAGAGAGAGATGTGTGTGAGAGAGAAATGGAAGAGTTGGAGAGTGGATAAGGAGACTCAATATTTTGCTCAAGAATTTTAGAAGTGACATCGTGTTTTCCATATTATGACATAAATATTTTGAGGAGGGTTTTACTGGGAAACATTTAAATAACTGACTCTATTTCATTTCCATTTCAAATAATTCTAGTTCCCTTCTATACACAAAAAACAATAATGATCTGTGTGTTCTCTATGGTCTCGAGAGGAAAATCATGATTCCTTCCCTTTTGCAATTTCAGACATCATCTAAATTCATCAGTCTTCACTTCAAATGGAATAACTTTTCTCTACTCACCTCATATATACAAAACTCTGCTGAGCAAGCACATGCCTTGGTATAGACTTAGCCTGCCCCAGTCATGGCACTTTACCATTATAATCTGAGTCTTTGTTACAGAGTCTGCTAAAATTTCCTCACAGGTGGGTTGAGGTGGCCAGAAATTAGTGGAGACACTGATAGCAAAACTATGTCAATAGATTACTATAATATTACTCAGGGTATCTAGAAGCAGAAGTTCCATCACTTGCAACCAAGAAGCATTAAGCCTGATTAAAAAAATCAGCTGCCTCTGCAAACAAAAACAGGAATCAAAGTAAGTACTCAAGTTAAATCAAGGTAAGTCAATCTATCAAAAATCACAGGGTAGGTGAATGAATCAGGAAATAAAACTCCAAATATCTTCCTCTTATAGAAGAAAAATTGAATTCACATAACAAATACAAGTGTGAAGTGGAAGGTCAGAGTAAATTCATATAACAGTAGATGTAAAGTAATAGGTACAGCTGTATTTATAGACAATCGTATAATATTCAGGATGCAAAGTTATGCAAAACAGAACTAGATATTGCATATAATTAAATGATCTGTAGAACAAGAGGACAGTACATAAGGATAAGGAATAAAAGTCTACAATGCTAAGAATGCTGAGACCACAATGCTAAAAAGACAGAAATTAATAACTTCCAATATATGGAAACTAAACAGAATGCTTTTATATGACAGCTAGGTCAAAGGGTATGCCAAAGAAAGATTTTTAAAAAATCTTCAAAATGAGTAAGAGTGATGAAACAATGTAGCATACCTATAAGACATAACAAAATCAACACTAAGGAGGAAATTTATAGAAATACACAGTCACATATCAAAAAAGAAAAATCTCAAATCAATAACTTAAGTGCATACCTTGACAACCTCGGAAAGTTAACACTTGAACCCTACAAATATCCATTCATATCCTCTAGCAAAGGATTATGTTAGTTCAACCCAAACTTACTCTCCTCCATTGGAAAAGCCTCCTAGTGCCAAAGATCAAGTCAGCAGAATCTTGAAAAAAATTTTTTTCTCTTAGATTTTTAGTAACTTTGCTGGTTTGTTTTGCAGCTTTTTCTTTTTCTTTTCTTCCCCGCCCCTGACACTCCACAATTTTTTTTCAATTCTTGGAATTGGAAAGAAATCAGCTTGATTCAGAATGTAAAGAAGGCCTTTGTTTTTGAGAGCAGGCCATTCACAAGCAAACTATTAGCTAGGGGCAATATACCAATAAAAAGGTTTTAAGAATGGTTTCAGTTGTAAGCCACACCTACCAGAAGATGGAGGTATTAAGGAAGGAGGTTTTGAAGATGTTCTGTTTTATTCTGCCCTGGTGAAAGAGTTTTCCTACTTCCTTTCTAGCTCTTTCAAAAGGGGTGGTAAGTACCTCCTGCCAATAGGCAAAGGACACAGTCATTTGGGTCTCATGTATAATAGAAGTTCTTAATCCCATTGTGAGGAAAATTTTGAAATTTACCTCTAATTACTAACTAAACAACAAAAGGAGGATGTGTTCTGGTCCAAAAGTTTGTAACTTCAGATTGTGTCCTGGGGAAGAAATTGAAGAATGATGGCTACATGTGTGCAAAGAAAATGTTTGGTTGGGTCTTTGAGCAGAAAGAAAGACTGATAAATTCAGCTTTCACCTTTTCAGAAGATGTACTAGTCTGTTGTCTATTTATGATAAAACAAGAAATGCATAATTTATGTTTGCACAAAAGGTACTGATGTGTGTTTTGGCTCTGTGAGAGGTAACTTTAAAGGTAAAATCCTTATCTAGCCCCTAGCAGATTGTTTCTAGCCATGCCCTAGGGGGAAATTCAGATGCTGGCAAGGGGCTCCAGTCTCCACCTTGGATACAGTTGCCAAAGGTGGAGAGACTAGCAGCTTTCAGGCATTCCACAGAATGGTTTCTGATGGAGAGAGACTCCAGGTATAGGAGCAAACTATGCTTGGGACAGAGTTCTCATGACTTGGCTGAACTCAGGTCTCCTATTGATAGAGCATCCACAAGAGGGTAGATCTTCATGTCTAAGAGAGGTGGGGTCTGTAAGCCCACTGTACTACAGAAAGATTTATGTACTTTATCTTATAAAGTTAAAGAAAAGAGTTATGCTTTTAGCCATGGGCTAATGCTGGTTTCAGACCCAGGGTAGTTATGAACCCTAATAGAGAAATGGTTTCTAGGAATGGGAGTCCATGCAACTCTCAGGTTTTAAAGAGGGAAAACTCTAACGATGCTGCTCCAGAGATGGGACTCAGGCATGAGGGGGTATCTAGAGACCTCCCAAGTGGTTATTGGTAGCATCAAGCCAAGCCATGTCAGGAGAAGCCAAAGCATGGATTTTCTTTTCAGATTCATAGGTCTACAAGCTACTGAAGGGGATGTTCCCCCAAGTGGAAGATATTGTTTGAAAAATCATGGTGTAGTATTGGAAAATGTGCCTCAAGATTCAAGCTTAGATCTGTTTTGCGTGTGGCCACACGCTACAGGCCTTTCTTTTAAATGCACGAACTCATGTTGCCAGGGTCAAGGAAACTCAAGCTTTAAGTTCTTTCAGCAAGGGGGCAGCTCCCAAAGCTGCAATGGCCACCAGCTTAGCTGTCCCAGGAAGGCAGCCCCTCAGGTCTGCTCAGGGCTGCAGTATTCAGGACAATTGGGGCATCACAGGCTTTGATTCCAGAACTCCCAGGTGGAAAGAAGATTGCTCAGGTGAACTTTGCAATCTGCCTGTCAGGTTTCCATGAGTGCTAGGAGGTTTCAGACAGGGAAGTTAAAGGTGTTTTGATCGTTCACCCCATCCCTATTGGAAAGCATCTAGAGGCTCACAGACAACAGTTGAATACAGGGGATGAGGAGCTATTCTGTGTATGGGATACATGGAACTGTTCTCTGCACTCAGTGCTTATCAGATGTTGAGCTAGGACAAAAAGTGAGGAATTTCAGCTTCAAATAGTTGTCTTGTTGGCAAGAGTTTGCACCAGCAAATGAAGAAATTTGTGTAAAGGGGCTCAGCTACCCCAAGAGTGGTTGGTTAGGTCAAAGGTGGGGGAAAGTCACTTGATCACTTGATCACTTGAATCCCATTATTCATTGATTTGCTCGAGCGGGCGCCAGTACATTTCCATTGGACCCTATCACGTGTCAGTGTAACCCAATAACATCTCGTTGATTCAGGAATATGAAGAGCCTAAAACCATTCCTGCAGGGACTTTACAAGGAAGTCTGACCATCTTGTAGGTGGGCGGCCACATGATCTTTTGACATCCCTGAGATCCAGTAGGTAACGGCTCTAGTCCAGAGGTCTTATCCAAATCGCATTACATGTCCAGCCCATCTGATTTTCGATGCTTTGGCAAACGAGACAGCATCCCTGGTTCTGGAATAGCAATGGAGGTCAGAACTCCGGATTCCTTCTCTCACTTGAGTGAGGTGTGATATTCCAGCAAAGCTCTTTCAATTCCTCTCTGAGAGACCGAATAGCATTCTCATACTGCTTTCTTAGGACTCAGGTCTCTGAGGCATATGTTAATGCAGGGAGAATGGTGAAGTCAAAGAGATGTTCCCGGAGTCAGAGGTTCTTTGTCCTTTTAGCTATTTCTTTGATGCCTTTGAAGGCATTCCATGCCGCTCTCTTCCTCCTGCGCAGCTCAGGTTTTAGGTCGTTCATCATGTTGAGTTCTCAACCTAGGTACACATAACTGCTGCATTCAGAGATGTCTATTCCATTGAGAGTGAATGGGGCCTCTGGAACTAGTTCATTTTTCATAAAAATAGTTTTCTTTAGATTCAGCTGTAGACCTATCTTCCCACATTCTCAGTCGAAGTCAGCCAGCATTTGTGCCGCTTGGCTAATGTTTGGTGTTATTAGAACGATGTCATCTGTGAAGCGGAGGTGGTGTAGTTGCCGACCATTTATCTTCACTCCCATTCCTTCCCATTCTAATTGTTGCATGATGCTCTTGAGGGAGGCTCTGAAGAGTTTTGGTGAAATGGTATCACCCTGCCGAACCCCTCTTTTGACATCAGTGATCACTTATTTGTAGAATGGTGAGATTCTGGTGGTGAATCCGTAAATTAACCTCTTCTACACATTAAACTAACTTTTTAATTTTCTGAGTGCTGTATGCAAATCTTTCATACAATTCTAAAGAACCCAACAGCCAAGGAAAACCCCTCTTTTTGTTAATAGCATCACACCACCTCCAGGTTTGATCCCAGTACCAGAGTACCACCAGGAACTACCACTGAACGAAGTCAGAAGTAAATCTGAGCATTTCCAGTTGTGACCACAAAATCAAAATAGATAAATAAATTTAAGAAATGAGAGTCAAACTATTATAAACATTATTTTATACCATAGATAATAATTTAAAAAATGAGGTTTCTAAGTAGTCAGGGTGGGGATAAAAGGAGACCTTGGAGTAATGATGGAGGGAAGCTGACTCTATAAGTTGGTTTGGAATTGGAACATTCCAACTGGAATTGGAATTTGGAATGGAATAGTTATAATGTATTTTTATAGAGATACTATTCAGAACATGGAGAAATGGAACACAAAAAATAACAATTGTTCATAGAAATGTTGAGATTTATTAAGACAAATTTTGGAATTTAATTCATATCAAGCCCTGTGTATTGTAAATAATTGTTCCATTTCTGGATTCTTCTAATTGACCTCTGAATTTTTCTGTTTCCACAAATGTTTTCAGATGAGCACTCTTCTTAGTTCCTTACATGTAGGGTGGGGTGGGACTAGATATCTTTAAACACTTTATTCTGTCTCTTCAGTCCAAGTTAACTTTCTTCAGATAATTGTCTCTAAAAATTGTTTTTATGATTATTATTGGAATTTATTCCATTAAAAATATCCATATCAATGAATCTCTTCAAGGAAAATTCTTCTCATCCTTTGACCCTGCTGAGGTGGCCTAATAACTAAAGTTCATCTTCCTGGAGTCCTATCATTTAAAACCCTCTATATGACAAAGCTAAATCCTTTTTATAAAGAGTCTTGTTCATAACTGAATTGATTATTTTTGAGTTTGAGGTTTCAATAAAACATTGTGTTAACTCAACTTTAGTTTGTCTCTAGTCACATATTTATAGCATGGTTCAGAGTCATTTTTCATTTGCAGTATCTTTCTTCCCTTTCTTTAAAGGTTCAGAATTTTCAAAGAAAATGTTTGGTTCTTACTCTTTTTTAAGATTGTCTCTTCAGGTAGTCTCTCTCTCCATTTATATTTTATTCGAAGTAGCAAGGCAGAAATAGAAAGCACCTTCAGTGAGACTTTGAAATTTCCTTTTAATAAATCATCAGACTCATTAGGTACATGTTCTAATTTCCACTTAAATACATAGGATCATCTTGCTTTTTTATATCTCAAAATATAAAGCATACCTCTTTCCTTAGTTTGAAAGAATAAACCATCAATGATTTTATTTAGAGTCCTCATTGGCAAGATCTTTAATGCACAGGTTTCTATTAACAATCTGTACAGAAGTATTAAGGTTCTTCCTAATGAGCTTCTCAGATCCTTATTAATTCTACTTACTATTTATTACACCATCAATTACGCTTTATTTCTGTCTATTGCAATGTAATAAAATGCCCTCAAAGCAGGGTCTCCAATGCATTTCATGCACCTTTCCCTCTCCATTTTTATACTTTGGGATTTATGCTTAAAATTAACTTAGCTGTTTATCTTAAGTTCTCTTAATTAATGGTAATAAGTTCTATAAGTAATTGCATAACTCACGACAGTAATCTAAAGGTTAAATTAGGAAAGGATATATTTAGTGCATTGTTGAAGATAGGATTCAGTTATTCAAAGCCTATTAATCTATAGTTACTTTCACTTATTTGAATGACAACTCTTTCAGGATAAATTATAGAGAATGTCACATGATTTTCATAAATCAAATAAGAGTAAAAGAGTATAAAGCGGAACTAAAACCAGTCTTATAGATTAATATTAGTAATATGTCATCTAATTTATTGTACTCTGCTAATAGAATCAAGTTGGTATGCTTGGTTAGCTCACCAGAAGTGATCCCTGAGCATAGAGCCAGGAGTAATATCTTAGAATGACTGGGTGTTGGTCAACAATAAAGCAAATGTAAAATAGAAAAACTGCATGTCATATACAGCATATTATTAACAAACATTAATGATTAGAGACTTTTTAGATATGAGTACATGTGGAGTTACAACTTTATAATTAATTTTTAAGAAAACTAAGCCTAAAAAATAAATTAGCATATTTAAGTCTGGTCTGGGATACAATGATTCCCCACATTAATCTCATCTGGGAACAGAGTGGGTAGACCACACAAGTTGTTGCTCAGGGCATACTCACGAATCTGACCTCAGGATTCACTCCTGGTGGTGAAATTGATTGTATGGGTCCATGGTATCATATTTTTCAAAAAGCAAATAGGGGCTGTGGAGATAGCTTATGGATCAAGATTTAATCCCTGAAGCTCCAATACTGAATACAAATGCTTTGCTAAATACCACTACTAGGTATGGCCTTGGAGACTCCAGAGTACTGATAATTTGTTGTAACCCCTACATCATCCCCAACTCTGGAAGTCCTCAGCAGCATCATATTACCTAACTGAGAATTGAACCAA
The DNA here is from genome assembly GCA_021461705.1 of Cryptotis parvus. Lineage (NCBI taxonomy): Eukaryota > Metazoa > Chordata > Mammalia > Eulipotyphla > Soricidae > Cryptotis > Cryptotis parvus. The sequence continues at coordinate 21,422 of JAJIBD010031701.1, forward strand.
GTGTTCTGGTTAACAAAATAACAAGATAGCCCCCCTAGATTGTCCAGCACTGCTCAGGAGCCTCCTGATTCCCAAAATAAGCAGATAAAAAATACCATTTTAGTTAACATTCTGATAGAAATTTCAGGCAAAAAATGAATGAACTAATTAGAGTTTTGACATTTAAATTCATTGTTTCACAGTGGAAATATAAACTCAGTAATTTCAATAAAAACTAGGAAGTAATTTGCTTTTCAAATTGTACTTAACACACATTAAGAATTTTATTTGTGTTATATTTGATGTTTTTATTTGTAGGATACTTTCTTGAACTACAAATTTTATTTATTTTTTTATCAAATAGGCATCTTTTTATAAAGAAAAATCTTCAAAGTAACTCATTATTTTAAAAAGGAATTAGAAAAGTTTTGAAATGTATGATTTTAGAGAGAAGGATAATATTATCATAAACCAAAGATATCAACTGAGTGCACTCTCATGAAATTTATAGATCACATGATGCTAACAGAATTTTTAAATCTTTATTAAATAGTTATAGGTAATCATATGTTTCAATTTTCAGCAGATGTAGGAGCTGACTTCCAATCATGAATTTCTCCACTTTGGGATAACTTCCCTTGAATAATTTAATTATTAATAGTGTACTGACAGTCTATCTATTAATTAAACAGCTCCCAAATCGTATTGCTAGTCATTATTTTTATCTTTAATATGATTGAAGATTTACCTGTGGGGATCTCTTAAGGAAGAGAAAAATTTAATCATACAGCTCGATGACTCAAGTCATTACTCAGCATACACAGTGAATCAGTTACTAATGTGCTTAACCAGAAATAGTGAAAATTAAAATGTATTTGAATCACCAAAAAGGACCCAACAAGCATTTGTATATGGTAGTTATACTGTGTTATGCAGGAATGTAACTATGGGCCTAAAATATTTTAACATCTTTATTCCTTGAACAGTGATGAAAAAGTTATAAACCAATGTTTGATGCTTATAGTTTCTAGACAACTTATGCTTTATGTGTACTAAATATTGGGCAATAATTTGATGAGGATATTCTATAAATACATTGTTTCCCATTTCAATTACCAGAAATGTGAGGGAGTGAAAGAAATAAGTGTTTGGGTTCAGAATATTCAAAGATTAAATAATTTGGGCTTCTCATATTAACAAAAGCTCAAATGATATTGAATTGAAAAAATTTTTATGATTGCAATGTATTGTCATGAAAATAATGACCAAAGGGTCATGGTGAATTTGAATGAAAGAATCTGAATTATAATTCGAATTATAAAATTACCAGTAAAAAATTCAGTATGTGTATAGATGAGAATAATAATAAATCATTAAATTGATAGTAGACTATATTTTATTTTAACCACTTTATGCATTTAATTATTATGAATACTAATGATGATTTAAAAACTTATGCTAATGTCATAACTGAATAATTTTAGACATAAATAATTTATTCAGCTCTCATAGCTATTAGGTATGACTCAGGAATAAAACTATGTGTTACATTCCCTAGCATATTATTATCATTTATATAATGAAAACATTTAATATGTATTCATAGTGTGAATGTTAAAATAATTATGTAGCATCATATTTGAATTAATTATCAGTAAATTATCATAACATTTAAAATATTCCTTTTAGGGGGCCGGAGCGATAGCCCAGCGGGTAGGGCATTTGCCTTGCATGTGGCCGGCCTGTGCTGGCCGGGTTCGATCCCGGCATCCCATATGGTCCTCCGAGCACCGCCAGGAGTAATTCCTGAGTGCAGAGCCAGGAGAAACCCCTGAGCATTGCCAGGTGTGACCCAAAAAGCAAAAAAAAATAATAATAAAAAGTAAAGAAAAATAAAATAAAAATATTCCTTTTAAAAGTTATGCAACTAGATCATGTGTTCAGGGATATTCAATTTCAAGCTTATGTATTTAAGAACAGATTATTGAAACATAAGTTAGTTCAAATATGGAGATTTTTTTTTAGCATTCAAGTACTTTTGCCTTTCACTTAACTTATCCAAATATAATCACTTGCACTCCATATAGTCCCCTGAGATCTACTAGGAGATATTTATTGCAGAGTCATGATTAACCACAAGAAGCACTGGGCGTGGCCCTCAAAACAAATCACTGTCACTGTATCACTGTCTTCCCTTTCATCATCGAATTGCTCGAGCGGGCACCAGTAACATCTCCATATGACCTGTCTCATGCAAATAGAGCCCAAGAGCACCTGCTTGTTCCAGGAACATAAGAGCCTCAAACCATTCCATCAGGTCATGGGAATGAAGTCTATAATTGTTACTGGTATTTGGCATATCAAATACGACACGGGTAGCTTGCCAGGCTCTGATGTGCGGGTAGCATATGTAGCCACATATATATCACTTTTTTTTTTGTTTTTTGGGTCACACCCGGCGATGCTCTGGGGTTACTCCTGGCTCTGCACTCAAGAATCTGTCCTGGCGGTGCTCAGGTGACCATATTGGATGCCGGGGGATAGAATCCGGGCCGGCATGGGCTGGTCGCGTGCAAGGCAAATGCCCTACCCGCTGGACTATAAAATATTAAGATAAAGACACAAATAAGACTATCAATACGTTGATTTATCTATTGATAGTTTTAAATGAAAGTGTTTCATACTTCAAAATTGATATAAAATGGTAGTGAAAAGCATTTCACAAACATGAAACAAGTTAAAATTTGGTTTAAATTTCACAATTACTAAAAAATAGTTATAGCCATAACAAATGATAAACTTAAAACTACATGATTAAATAATCACCTGACTTAAAATTCTTACTAGTTGGCAGAAGTGGGACTAGAGCCACTATCTGCTCTACTAAACTGTAAAATCAGTGCTAATTTAAATATAACTTGCATTAAAAACTCTCATGACATCTTATATTTATTTCTTGTTGGTCAAGGAAATAAATCAGATTAAAATGGATGTTTATTCAAATGTACAGAAATGAAGAATGTTTTCTTATTTGACTAAAAAGTACTTCAATATCCTGATCTTTTATGTGAATACAGAATACCTTTTTGTATATGAGCGCTTTAAAGACAATTAGCTGTCATGTTCTTAAAAGCATATTTAAATCTTCCAGTAAAAGTATATAGAAATAAAATTATCAGTTTAACAAATGCTTCTCTAATTATTGCTATAGCCTCGAGAAATTTTCCTATACACTTATATGTGTTTCCTCATTTGTAAAATGGGAAGCAAACTGTTTGTTTTTCTACCACATAGTTTTTAAATGAATTCATTAGCTAAATGTAATTAGCAGGTAAAGTCATCTTCTGAATTGTTAGTAAAGCTACAGAATAGAGAATTTACTGGGGGAGCTACTAACATTTACTAAAATTTGTGTTGAATAGAAAATAACAAGATTTATAATATGATACTTAGGTAATTTTAAACATCAAATATAAATAAACATTTAAATATATAAATAAATATTTATTGAATTTTTCTTGAGAAACTTTAATTTCTGCAATCTTAAATGAGCAGAAATGATATTTTTAATGAGTTTTTTTCTTAATGAAAGAAACAGGAGGATCACATCCTGAAATTTTTCCATAATTTTGTTTTTGTTGTTCTTGTTCACCTGGTTCAAGGATCAGGACCTACAGTGAAGGTGAGCCTCATAAATCCTCTATTACAAGTAGTAGTAAAAATTACTCAACATGGATTTGTCACTACAATGGACGTTTTGTTTCCTGGATCTTCTTCCTTTGATCATTCCTGTGGATCCATTATAACTGATATACTTATGAGTTCACAATATTTTATTAATATACTTATGAGTACTTGTGACACCAATATGATTAAAGAAAGAAAACTCACTTAAGAACCTACCAAGTACCTTCTTAAATTAATCAATATAACCCACATCTTCTGCAGAATTGCTAGAGATAATAGAAAATTAAGGATTTTCTCCAGATTATACTAAATAAATGTGCACAGCTCATCTAAAATACAAATTTATTGATTATTTTGTGGCTCAGATTTCTTGATCAATTTGTCGGTTTTTTGTTTTCTTCTAAAGCCATCAATACCTTTAAAAGGAACCTCTCGTGGTCAGAGAGATAGTAGTGGGTAGGGTGTTAGCCTGCACACAGTTGACGCAGTTTGATTCCCCAGAATCCCATATGGTCCTCCAAGCATCACCAGGAGTAATTCCTGAGTGTAGTCCAGGAGGAACTCCTGGGCATTGTTGGTGTGACCCAAAAGAGTCGAACAAAAAATTAAATAAAGGACCGGAGCAATAGTACAGCGGGTAGGGCATTTGCCTTGCATGTGGAGGACCGGTGTTCAATCCCTGGCATTCCATATGGTCCCCGAGCACCACCAGGAGTGATTCCTGAGTATTGCTGGGTGTGACACAAAAAAGAAAAAAATAAATAAAAATAAAGACACCTCTGTTCCTTTTTTTTAATTACACCACTTTTAGACAATATGTTCATGCTCAAGTTTTGGTTCTACAGTGTTCCAACACCCATCCCTCCACCTGAACCCATCTCCCATCACCAATGTCCTCATCTCCCACCCCTCCCACACCTCAACTACTTGGCGGGCTCTGTATGTCTTTTCTCTCCTCTCTATCTCTCTCTCCCGCCTACCTTTCCTACACATCGTAGACTGCAGTGCATTAAAGGATATAACTGTTTCCACTAGTTTGATGGACCGTGTGGCTGCAAGCGGCTGCGACTTAGGAGCCTCATAGTCAGCATCTGGACAGTGAAAATGGCAGCTAACATGGTGGATGAGTCTCATCTGGCTGCTTCCAGGACCTCCCAGAGGTGATGGGCCCACTCCCATCTGTCCCAAAACCCATCTGTCCTCCTGGGGGGCCTCATGGTCAGCTGAGCTAGGGAGAGCCGAGTTCCAGTTCCCCCAGCTGTGTCTGGAGACACCTATGTTCCTAAATTGCAACAAAATAAATGTTTGGCCCATAAGTTCATAGAGATCAGTAGGCTCTGAATGCTTGTCTGAATGATTTCTTTCTTTATAAAAAGATTTTGCTTACTTATTTTTATTATTTTTTGTTATTATTTTTTCTAGTGTGACTTATGTTTATATGACATTAACTCTTGCTTTCTTTTCTTGTTAAAGTGCTTTTATTTTCCTGGATAAATGATCACAGTGTGCATATGTTAATCAGCATGTGAACAGTACCTATGGGAATTACCATCCTGAAATTAATGTTCTGTGCTTAGCCATTGTTATTCATTTTAATTAATTCTGAAACTATGATTTTAATATTATTTAACTGCTAGATGGTTATCTAATTGTCTCTAAAATGGCATTTATTAATACTATTGTGCAAACTAGGTTTCACCACAAATCCAGCATTGAATTTGCATATTTTTGACTATTGTTTTGCTATTTTAAAAATTATGTGACATACATATACAACAAATACAACATCATTTATAAGAATGCAATTTAGTAGTTGATACTAAAATTAAACTCATTTTAATATTAAATGTTCTTAGAAGACGGTTGTGTCAATAAAAGTCTGCCTAGCTGTGCTTGATTGTACAGTTCTGAATCAAAAATGTAAATATAACCTAGAAGCTTGAAAAAGCATAGAAATATATTTTTCCCTAGGTGACAACCATTGCTTGTCACTTGTCTTCCCGTTATTCATCATTTGCTTGAGCAGGTGCAGTAATGTCTCCGTTCATTGGGAATGAGGCCCATTATTGTTACTGTTTTTGTCATATCAAATACACCACAAGTGGCTTGCCAGGCTCTGCCATGGCTCTGGGTTTATCCCAGAGGGGCCAGTCTTTGTCTATATCAGACCATCAACCATCAAGGACCCACGGAGCAGATACCTGAGTGTAGACAAGTCTGTCTCCTGTCTGCCACCTGCCAATGCAGCTGGGGATGTGCAACACCTCAAGGGGCAGGGAAAGCAACCATATTGACACCTTAAGATAAACTATTTTAAATCAACTATGCCAATGACAATTCATATAAACATAATACATGTATTGATACTTGGGCATAGAAGACTGCTATATAGCATCCTTATATATATTGAAGTAGCATTAATATTGTACAATGAACATGATTTAAAAAAAAGGTTTTTTATATACATTTTGGTCAAGTCTAGTGTCCTGAGTGAGCTGTTATTAAAATGCAGTTATCAAATAACATGGGCATTATGAGGAGAAAGATATATTAAGGAGCCTTATAAAGAACTCCCTTAGGGGTCCGAGCGATAGTCCAGCCTTGCATGCTGCCGATCTGGGTTCGATCCCCTGAATCCCATATGGTCCCCTGAGCACCGCCAGAAGCAATTCCTGAGTGCAGAGTCAGGAGTAACCCTTGAGCATTTCTGGGTGTGACCCAAAAAAAGAAAAATAAAAGAAAAAAAAGAATTCCCTTACACAAGAGATGAGAAGTAATATTAAAGCAATTTAAATTGAGGAATAATTGACATGTTTTGTTTTTTTTTTTAGATGTAGGAAAGTTGCAGTAGGCAAATAATATCCATAATGTCAAGAATTTAGAAATTTTAGGCCAAAGTGATAACACAGTTTGTAGGGCATTTGCTTTGCATGAGGCCGACCAGGGTTCAATCTCTGGCATCCCATATGGTCTCCCAAGACCACCAGAAGTAATTATTGAGTGAAGAGTCTGAAGTAATCCCTGAGAATCACCGAGTGTGATTCCCCAAAATAGGAAAGAAAAAAGAAAAAGAATTTAGAAATTTTAAGGGAGTAGATGCCTCCGTATAACTTTTTAAAGGAGCATTTTTCTGTAGATGCATTAACTTTAGACTATCTGAATCTATTTTGCACATATGACTTTCAGATAGGAATACAAGTGATCTTGAGACTAACATGAAGTCACATGATTATAAAATGTATAATCTAGAATAAAAGATGCATTTTAAAACTGTATATTTATATTTAATTATAAATAAAACAACATATTTATTTAATTATGAATAAATGTAAATACTGTATGAGAAATATATATAAAGTCTTTCAGAATCAGAATCTTCTAGGTAAGAAAATCCTGGAGCTTCACGGCTCAATGACTCACCAGTAAATTGAACCAAATAATTAGAACTTACAATTCTCAAAATATCTAAGAAATTAAACAGGAGGGAAAAAATTCTCACTAATTTTCAAGGTCAGTATTACTCTTAAACTCAGGTAATAAGACTTGCTACACGGACAACCTACATCAAAAAGAATTGTAATATACATGCAAAATCACCAACAACAATTGAAAAAATGAATTTAGTACACTGTAATAAATTAAAATAACTTTATCCTAGACATGTGAGAATTAGGTTATGCAAATCAAAAATGTGACATGCTACATTTATAGAATAAACATAAAAATAATATGCTCAACTCAGTAGATGAATAAATACCCTGAATGAACTGAAACTTTTCATGACTAATAAATTAATCAATGATGCTCAACAACAGGGCTGGAGACATAGTATAGTGCCTTGTAGGTGGTTCATGGGGGTTTCATCTCTCGCATCTCATGTGGTCCCTAGAGTACCAATGGGCATAATTCCGAGTTCAGGACCAGGAGTAGCCTCTTAGTATTACTTGGCATAACCATTCCACTCTCCTACAAAAACAAAAACCTCAAAAATAATGAATAGAAGGAATATACCTTAACTCAATAAAGTAATTATACTGCAAATTCATAATTAACATGATAATTGTTAGTGAAAGGTAGAATTTGTCTTTCTTCTAAGATCAGGAACAAGACAAGATTGTCTTTACTCATCAGTTTTATTTAATATAGTTCTAGGCACCTAGGTGATAACATCAAAGAAAACAAAGGCATTCAAACTGTAAAAGAATAAAGGGGTGTCTCTATTGGTAGATGATATGATCTTATTATATATTAAATCCTATAGACACAAATACAAAAACTATTAGAACAAATTTAGTAATTTGCAGAATACAAAATCAACATACAGAAATAAATTGTTCTGTAGAACAACGAAATAGAAATCTGTAGAGGAAATAACTATATATGCTGCTTTTCCGGACTTTTGCTCAGGTCACCTTTTTATTCATTACAGTACTGTTCATGAAGGCTCATTCCAGCACATGATTTGATGTTAACAGAGATTAAGAACAGTTTAGTAAGCACATCCAAATTCAATAGGTATAAGGACCAGAGCCTGTTTTATTTCTGAGAGCCAATCAGCAGTCACCCATAAAGTACAAAGTGAGGTTTGAAAGTTTTCAATTCAATTTTTATCCACGTTGCCCTTTACCACTAAAAGATCCTAAAATGTTCTATTTTATTTCTTCCTTGTTGCATTTTTGCTGTCTGTTTATATTTTAAGTCTGAACTGTTTTTATTAACTCCTTTCTTCACCAACTAGAGCACCAGGGAAACAAGCAGACAAACTTTTGAACAGGAGTCATGAAGTGGGACTATTGAGTTAGCTCTAATATTTGAAGAAAAGCATGAAATGATAGCAGTAGAACATTGTAGGTTCCCTCTTCCTTTCAAGGGCCTCATCTTTCTGGTCTGCTATATCCATAATCCACTGTGCACCATCCCTGGATCAGAGCAGCCTAAAGTTACTGCAAACTCAGTTCCAGTTTTTGTTACTTAAGGCTCCATCCTTTACTGTACAGTATCTAAAATTAAAGGTTTATTCAAATGTTGGTAGATTTCTTCCTGCAGCTATATGTGGTATATTACTTTATTCCCTCACCCTTCTTCCAGGGATGAATGCAGCTGTGATAATCATTTATGCTAAGAAAGACATCACTTTCTGAAATTTAGTTAATTTAAGTTTCTTTGCTTCTCTAAGTTTCTTATACGCTGAGAAGTACATGATATCTTTGCTTCTCTAGTTTCAGCTTGTTATGCTAGGATGAATGCATCTGTCTTTAGCAAATTTGTATAGCATCATGAGCAAACTACTAAAAATGCACTTTGAAATTTATAGTGAATTTCATAAATTTGCTATCAAGAAAAAGTTGCAGCACATAGAAAAATACTCACATTTTCAAGTTACAATATGACATTACATTTTTCATTATTTGATACTGTTCAGCTTTTAGAAAAAGCAAAGTCAATTGAATTTCACATGAATTTCACTTGAATTATAAATAAATTTCAATCTTTTATAAATATTTACTCATTATTATAAGAAAGCAATGAATTTAAAAATATTTTGCCAAATATCTATTTATGTACCTTAAATGTACTTAAGAGCTATATATGTATATATAAAACCTTAGTTTTAATTAATTTGTTATAGCACTAATAATAATTATTTTAAATCAAGGAAAATATTATAATGTTATTAATTTACTTAACATGCTCATGTATAAATCCCTGCAATGTATAGATAGCTCTTTGAAGCTGTGGGGATGCTGTTAGTTTAGGTCCTTCTTTCATTTTGCTCAACGAAAAAGCAATTGAAATAAAATAAGAAAGTCACTCATTAATGTTTGTATAGAAAAATTATAGATATTGTAATTATAGCTTTTGAAAACTATATAAAATAGCACCAAGGAAGCCACTTGTGTATTTAAGAATTCAAACAATAATTTCAGGTGATTGTTCAGACAAATCTGATTGAAATAGGTTAGAAATTCCAAATACTATATACCCTTTAATTAAACATAGACTCCTTGAATAGAATACATTTTTATTAGAAAATCTAAAAGTACTTTGAATTGAGCTCTTTCCGTGGGAAAGATTTATTAACAGTGCAATTACTGAATGATCACATAAGGAGCTACAATCATGAACTTACTGCAAGAAAAGAAAACTGTTACCTACTTCTGAACTGGAAATCATGGCAGTTATGAGATATAAAATGAATAAAGCAAGATGATATGAGTAAAATAATTTTTGAAATGTCACACTCTGTTGCCTGTGAAATAATCATACATATGCTCTCATTCTCTCTCTTTTAACTCTAATTGTACATTTCCTAATGTTCATATATTTTACAAACAATTGTAAATGAAAAGAACAGGAAATAAATTCACATTTACACATCAGTGATAGTATTAGATAATTGTAGGTTAAAATTTACTTATATTTAACCCAAAATTGTTCTTGTATGGCTATATTTTTTAGAAACAAAAGAGAACAATTTAGGTAAATTTTCAAATATTAGATTTTCTAAAAAATATGTAGTGAAACTTTATCAGTAAATTTTTTGAGTGACTGATAAATTCAATGAATTTAACAATGATTTTTATTGTTAAAAATTATAATTGCATTTTTGAATACTTTTGATTTTTGTCAATAAACTAACAGGTTTTGCTTTAATATGCATATGGCAGGTAATACAAAGGATTAAAAAAATACATCTGCAAATACTCATAAACATTTGTTCGATGACAGCACAGCAGGTAGGTATTTGCTTTGCATGCGGCCAACCAGGGTTTGATTCCCGGCATCCCATATGGTCCCCTGAGCATGGCCAGAAGTAATTCCTGAGTGAAGAGCCAGCAGTAATCCCTGAACATCATCGAGTTTGACCCAAAAAGAAAAAAAAATACTCAAACATTTGTCTGAGGGGAAGTCTGACACAAACATTGTTAACTTTACTATTAACCAGGTAAGCCATCTTCTTGATTGAAGGGAATGAAAGAAAAATAGTGAGCCATTGAAATCTTTTGTGAAGGGACATTAAAACTGTCTGGAAGAATAAAATTTTGATGATGGAAAGAATGAATTTTTCTTAATAAATTTGGACAATAATAAATTATCGGACAAAATACAATTGGACATGTATCAGAATAATCTGCTGTTTAACACCATATATTAGCAGCTTATATTAAACAGCTAACAATACAATAAATTTTCATTAAAAAACTCTTTGACAACTATTTTTGTTCAGTGCTTTTATTTAGCTTTCTAGATATCAGATATGAACTTCAAAACTCTTTCACAACTATTTTGAGTTGAGACTTCTTAGCTTTATAGATATCACATATGAACTACACAATATCTCTTTGAAAAGATAGAAAAACATTCGTTCAAAACAACATATGCACACCATTATTCATTGCATAACTCAGTACAGTATCTTAGATTTGGAATCAAAGGAAATGTCCAATTACAAATAAGCAAATCACAAAGTTATTGTATTATATACACAATGGAAAACTACACAGCTGTAAGGTATGTTGAAATCATAGAATTCATGGCAATATGGATGAAACTGAAAGACATAATGTAAAACCAGAAGAAGAAGATAAAAACAAGTAATGTGATTTATATCAATTAATGTGATTTATAACATATTAGTAGTGGTTTGAATAACTGGATGAGGGAATGAAATGTTTTAAAGAGAGATTGCTCGGATGAACCTTAGACCCAGAGTATAGGGAGAAGGAAAGAACGAGGGCAGGGGCCAGGAGAAAAGAGACAAATGAGAGGCAACAGAGGCCAGGTCAGAAGGTTAATTTACAAAGATGTAACAAAAATGGTGTTAAGGAACATATTGTAACAAAGATTATATTAAGGACACTGTAACAAAAATGTTGCAACAAAGATGTTAAGTTACAAAGATGGTGTTAAGGAATGATAGATGAAAATCTCTGAACGCAGAGAGTCAACAACATTGAAATAAAAAAAAACAAACTTTTTAACAACCAACCTTAGGTGCTTTTCAAGAGGGCAGGCTGGAGGCAGGATGGGGGTGGAGTGGTGATGTAGGAGAAAACCTGAGAACATTGGAGGGAAGTGGCCACTGGTTGTGTGATCTGTACTGCAATATTGTATGACTAAAACTCAACTATGAATAACTTTGTAAATCACAGTGCTTTAAGAAAATAAAAATTAAAATAACTACTGAACAGATTAAAATAAAATGTAGAAAAACAATTGAAAACATACCAAACTCTACATCTCAAAATAAATTTCAGATTTTGCTATATATTTTTGTGTTTGAAGTTATTCACCCTTTGATAATGCAAGATTTATTTTCTTACATGTTAATAAATATTTTGCATTAAGATAAAGATATAATTTATATTAATATCCTTAATCATAATGAACATGTATTTATCTAAGAAAAACAGATTTTAACAGCATGATTGTGAACATTTTTTCTCTACTTAAACATGAGAAAACAAATAGAAATAATAAAAGGCAAATAAACTTGAATATAAAGTGGTTTATGCCTTTTATTTGGCTAGATGATTCCATTGGTATGAGTCTATGGTGTGAACTGTTAGAATTATCTACAGTAGGGTCTGGAGTGATAGCACAGCGGGTAGGGCATTTGCGTTGCATGTGGTTGACCTGGGTTCGATCCCTAGTATACCATATAGTTCCCTGTGCACCGCCAGGAATAAGTCCTGAGCAAAGAGCCAGGAGTAACCCCTGAGCATTGCTGGGTATCACTGTATCACTGTCTTCCTGTTCATCATCGATTTTTCTTGAGCGGGCACCAGTAACATCTCCATATTATGTCCAGTCTCATGCTAGTAGAGTGCAAGGGCATCTGCTTGCTCCAAGAACATAAAGAGCCTCAAACCATTCCATCAGCTCATGGAAATGAGGTATATAATTGTTACTGGCATTTGGCATATCAATTACAACACGGGTAGCTTGCCAGGCTCTGCCATGCAGGTGGCATACTCTTGTAGTCACCTCTGATCTCCAGTATTTATTGATGAACCGTGCAGCTGCAAGCAGCCGCGCAAACTGGGCTGTGATAGGCTGTTCTGCTGGATGGAGTTCTGACGAGAGGGAAGTCCAGATGTGGAAAATGGCGGCCCTCATGGAGTCGGGGGGGTCATCTGGCACTTGTGAGGCTCTGCTGGGATGGCGGACCAGGACTAGAACCTGCCATCTCTCATGACCCAAAAAAAAAAAAGAAGTTTTTACGGTAAATAGCACTCATATTTTTATAAACTTAACAACAAATTGTATTCAAATTTCAATAAGTTCTTTAAAATTTAGAAAATTCTTAAGCTATCTTTTTAGGTAAATAAATTGAAAATTTCCTTGGTTTTTGTTTTGTTTTTAAATAGTTTATTTGGTGGGGGTCATGGCTGGGATCAAGGAAGGACCAAGGAATGATCAAGGAAGGTTCCAGGACTCCAGCCCTTTGCTCTTTTTTTTTTTTTTATGAGGAGCGTCACTGATGCAAGCAGCAGCAAGGGACATTTTGGGGAGATCCTTCAAAGTTTACAGAGGGATTTCAAGCTCTATCCATGGGCCCTGGTTGGCTGATGGTCTCACATAGAAAAAGACTGGGCCCCCTGCGATGAACCCAGAGCCAAGGCAGAGCCTGGCTAGCTACCAATGGTGTATTCGATATGCCAAAAACATTAACAATTATGGGACTCATTCCCAATGAATGGAGTTGTTACTGCTGCCTGCTCGAGCAAATCGATGATCAACAAGGAGACAAGTGACCAGTGACAAGTGACATATCAAAAATATGAATAGTATTTGTGGTCCCTATGAACTAAATCATACTATCAGACACTAGTGATATATTGAATAATTCTAATATCCTATTTAATGTATTTTTATTATTAATGTGAGTGTCTAAAGAGAACATTGTGCATTTAAACAGGCTTTTATTTTGTAATTACTTCAAGTATACAAAACATTTTTTTTCTCTGTCTCAATAACTATGACATCCTATAGTTAACTAGGAAACCAGGAAGGCAGTGATTAAGGTTTGTTTTTAATTTATTATTTATTCTCAATAATGATTTTTTTTTTTTTGCTTTTTGGGTCACACCCGGCGATACTCAGGGGTTACTCCTGGCTCTGCACTCAGGAATCACTCCTGGCGGTGCTCGGGGGACCATATGGGATGCCGGGGATTGAACCCGGGCTGGCATGGGCTGGCCGCATGCAAGGCAAATGCCCTACCTGCTGGGCTATCGCTCTGGCCCCTAAATAATGATTTTTTTTTGAATTAGAAGAATATCTGAAATATTTCATGTTTGAATTATTCTTCCTTAATATTTTTAGTTTTAATCCCTTTGAAGTTTGTTTTTCTATAGCAGCAATTTGTTGTCAGACTTCAAAATCTTGAAAATTTAATGCTAGAACAATTACTTAATTTTTAAAGTTTCTGAGAAAGGGGTTTTGAGTTAGCTTATTTTTGTCAACATAATTTAGTTATACATTTCTTATATTTTTGTCTTGTTTCCTCAGCTATAAAATATTTTCTTTTATTCTCATAATGAAAATGAAACCAGAAGTAATCACCCTTAGGAATCAGAAACTTTTTCTATACTTTTTGAATACTGGAGCATATAAACTTCACTATAAATTCCTTGTTATTTTTTTAGAGTTGCTTTAACTCTTTTGTCATTTAAATGCTGTGAAAGGAAAAATAACAAATTTAATTTAGCATCTAATTCTGAGTGAATCTGATCAGATCAGTTAAACAAGATGAGGTGTGGTGTAGGGTTTATTAAACCTTAACTCCAGAGAATAAGCACTCTTCTAAAGAAAATATGACATGCTATTTCTAACACTGGCTGCATGGTTGAGAACACATTTATAAAGATATTAATTGCTTGGTGTGCATTTCGATAGAATCCTAATCTGCACATAGAATGGTTTAGCAGTGATTCATTAAGAATGTCAGTTGGCCCACAAGTCAACGGGGTCTTTGCCTGTATCAGTGATGCAAAAGCTCATACATATCTCAGTATGATTAATTTTTTTCTTGTCATAAGAACATTTTCTATCACTGACCTAATAAACTCTAGAATTTTAAGAAAGACATGTGCAAGTGTAAGGATTTTGAATGAAGAAAAGTTTAATCCATGTAATTTTTTAAAAATACATCAAATAATTTATTTATAGAACTTAAGAACGTCATGTTTTTCTTAAAATCAAATAGACTTAAGCATTAAAAGTAGCAAATATTTATATAAATAAACATACATTTATAATGATGTGAGTAAATGAGCTTTACCCACATCATTATAAATGTTTTTTATTTCTGAAATAGTCATTCTTTATTTCTGAAATATATGAAGAATTATTTGAGCTTTTAGTTACTTAATTGTTGAAGTAACTCTCTATAGAATTACAAAGATTGCATTCAATTTATTTCAGTCAATAATTTGAATTATTTAATAAATATAATTTAGTATTTAGTATTATCTGCTTTGAAATTAATCTTAATGCAATCAGACAATTGCATCTATTATCTATAATTTAAAGAAGCAGCATATTTTCATTTTTGTCAACTCTATTTGATGGAATTTATAAAACATGTATCAATTTCATTAGGAAATTATTTTGTTATACATAAATGATAAAAATTTTAAATAGTACACTTTATGTAAGTATACATATAAATCAGAACACCAGCTTGCTCTGATTTATATATATATAAATCAGATACATATTTTGCTCTGATAAAAGTGTTGAAAGAAAATAATAATATTAAAATTTTACTTTTTATCAAGTTACAATTTTTCTAGAATATTTTACAAGGACTAAAAAATAATGCATCATTGGTTTTATAAATTTAAAATTTAAGGTTAAATTTTGGAGTCAAAGGAACAGTGCAACAGGTAGGACACTTGCCTTGCATGTGGCTGACCTGGTTTTGATTCCCATTAGCATACACAATCCCTAAGGCCTTGAAGAATGATTCTGAATGCAGAGCTAGGCCTAACCCTGAAGCGGGAACAAAATTAAGCCAAACAAATCAAACTTTTTTTGGACTAAATTATAAAAAGTTTCATAATTTGCATAAGAGATTAATAATTAAAACTCTAGAAGTATGTAGAATACATATATAAAAATATAAGCAATATAATTTTGTGATTAATGAATTTTTGCACAATACTACACAAAAACATCTATATAAAAATGTAGAGGTCAGAGAGGAAATTAAGGTGTTAGGTAAATATACTCTGCATGTGCAAGTACTAGATTTCAATCCCTGATCCCACACAATCCAGGTAACACTGTCAGATATATGAGCTCTGAATACCATTAGCTGTGGCCCCCGTGACTTTTAAGCTGCTGGATTCCCTTTGTGGTCTGACACTCTCTGATATTTTTTTCAGCACTATTTTTTTCTGGGATACTAGAGATTTACCATGATAATGTTATGTTTTTTTTTTCTGATTATCCTAAAATCACATAACTTTTCATGAAGTTCTGATTATTTTTCCTGAAGAATGGATTTTAGAAACAAACTATTTGTTCTAAGTATATCTGGAACCACTCTAATGTCTTTTGCGTCTAGGCCTCTCAGTTGCCAGAGTGAAAATTAAGTAAGTATTATATTCAACATATTACATCCATAAATATATATAATGGTATTCAGGTCTCCGAGAGAGGAATTGAAAGAGCTATGCTTGGAATATCATGCCTCTCTCAAGTGAGAGAAGGAATCCGGAGTTCCGACCTCCATTCCAGAATCAGGGATGATGTCTCGTCTGCCAAAACATCGAAAATCAGATGGGCTGGACATGTAATGCGATTTGGAGATGACCGCTGGACTAGAGCCGTTACCGACTGGATCCCACAGGATGTCAAAAGATCATGTGGCCGCCCACCTACAAAAATGGTCAGACTTCTTGTCAAGACCCTGAAGGAACAGTTTGAGACTCTTCATACTCCTGAATCAACCAGATGCCATTGGGCTACATTGGCATGTGATAGGGTCCAATGGAAATGTTACTGGCATCTGCTCAAGCAAATCAATGAATAACTGGATTCAAGTGATCAAGTGATATATATAAATATATATATATGTATTTATGTATGTGTGTTCTATATATATTCCATTTTATGATTACATTTTTATATTGAGAAAAAGATGAGTTTATACTCATGTTTCACTTGAATTCTCAAGCCTGTATTCCTAATTAACCAGTTTCTTCTTAATTTGTTTTTTTGATTTTCAAGTTATATCCAGGACTAACGGAGATGTTACTAGTACCACTCGAGCAAATTGATGAACAATGGGAATACAGTGATACAGTGAAAGTGTTCTTAAAGGAACATCTTTAAACGGCAAGACAAATTCAATACTTGACATTGAATAGGGCATTCACTCACAGCAATTATGTTCCCTCTACCAGATTAAGAAAAGTTTATTCACTCATACTTGGATACATTCAAAATAACAGCTTGATATTTCTTTTTATGAAATATTATATATCTGATCTTGTGTCTCATTAATATTTAAAAATTTATGCCAATAAAAGAGATAATGGCTTTTGAAAAGAAAAAGTTTTTTACTAATCAATTTATCATTGGTTTGCAGTTTTGTGGAATTCCAGGAAATAATCCCTATATGTGTAGGTGTAACCATCTCTACAATAAAATAAGAAGACATAGTAAGGGAACAATGAATAGTCACATGTAGGTTGACATAACCTACTGAGCCTGAGGCTCTGGCTACAATTAGTTTATGTGAAGAGCTACTCCCTGCTTTAGGGAATCTCCAGAGCAGACACAATGGTCGCTTGGGCAGAATTGGATAGATTTCATGACGACAATCTTAAATAGTACTAGATGTTATGATCAGGTCCTTCCTAGGATCTTTCCGATTTATGCACTGTATACAGTACTAGGCAGGTTCCTAGTTATCCCAGTGAGCCTAGCAGGAAGCCAGAGAAAACGCCAAACATGAGGTCAGTCATTCTCAACATCCAGACTCCTCAACTCCTCATAGCTCCACCCAAGAGAAAACCTGATTTTTCCCCATTGAGTTTCATCAGTAAATGCTTGAGATGAGAGCCTTCTACTGAGAGTATACCACCTACAGGGCAGAGCCCAGAAAGCTACCCATGATATATTTGATATGCCAAAAAAAACAGTAACAATTATCGACCTCATTCCCATGACCTGAAAGAATGGTTTGAGGCTTTCTCTGTTCCTGGAACAAGCAGATGCCCCTGGGGTGCACTCGCTTGCAACAGGATATATGGAGATGTTACTGGTGCCCGCTCGAGCAAATCGATGAACAACAGGAAGACAGTGATACAGTTATACAGTGATTCCAGGTGTTTTCAAGGCTCACTTTTGCTATACATTCTGACCTAGTAGATTCAGTGAACCATATAAGGTGCCGAGGAGCAAAAACTGTCTCCAGGCATAATTCTTACACACAGTGCTATCTCTTTATCCCCTTAACTGGTTTCTTCTTAATTTCTATTTCACAGTAACACACTCAGTCCCATCATCAATTAGGTGTTCCAATCGGAGTTATCATATGTGTAAATATTACTGTGTCTTTTAAAAATTTGTTATCTGATATTCCAGGTGAAAGCAACAGTAATGATATTGCAGCATTTACTAGCCATTGCACTGAAATTCACTTTGTTTTGACCCACTTGGCACTCCATTTGGGATCCGCCAACCTTTAAATTTTAGCAAATTAGCATTAAGATTTTCTACATTAAGGGAAGTCTTACTGTTGCAGTAGATGATTACAACTATTATTAATTGAAAACTATCGAGTTGATGCTATGAGTAGTTTTTAAATTTCGAAACTATCAATAAACCATTTGTTATTACCATTTCAAATCTTATCTCCTATTATATTTTAGCTTCCTCTATGTTCTTCATAGAGGAAGAACTCTATGTTCGGAGTGGAGTTTTGGGCCCTGCCCTTTCCTCTGCCTCCATGCCAGTTGCCCCGGAAGAGAGAGACCCACCCACGCCAGACCCACAGCTCCCTTGGTGCGCGGCCAAAAGGGGTCTCGCGATATTTTTATAGGATACTGAGTTTTGCATAAGGTTCTTCCCAATTTCTTTCACATTTATACATAGTAAACAGTTCTAGACATGTTTTAACTGATACCAGTTAGCCTGGCAAGAAGCCAGAGTAAACCACACATCATGCAGTTAGTCATTCTCAACATTCAGACTCCATAGTTCCTCAGAGCTCCATCCAAGAGAAAACCTGATCTTCCCCCTTTAAGTTTCATCAGTAAATGCTCAGGTTGGAGCCTTCTACTGAGACTATACCACCTACACAGTAAGCCTGGACAGCTACTGTATTTTATTTACTTTTATGCCAAAGACTAGTAACTATTATGGACCTCAGTTCCATAACCTGAAAAAATGGTTTCAGGCTCCCCCTGTTCCTGTAGCAATAGATGCCCTTGGTTGCACTTGCTTGTGACAGGACTAATGGAGATGTTACTAGTGCACACTTGAGCAAATCGATGAACAATGGGAAGACAGTGATATAGTGATATGTTCTTCATATCTGGGAAACATAATTTTTATATTTCCTAAAGGAATATAATAATAAAATAATAGAATAGCTTGTTTACTAAGTCACATATGGAAATTTTTTGGTAGGTTGTGGTATGATAGCCATATACAATTTAAAATAAAAAACTATATTTCACTACTAAGTACAAAGTCAGCTCTACATTTTTTGTGGGGAGAGATTGGTGGCATGAAAGTGCTCAGGGCCTCTGGGACCCCTTTCCCTTGATCTTTGGAAGTTCTGAAGATGTGAAACTTCTCACACCTTATGCTTTGGAGGAACTCCAGAGCCCCACAACAAGTGTTGGAGATCTGAGATTACATCTGGCAGTGCTTTGGGGGTAACGTAAAATTATAGGTAAAAATGGTGTTCCT
Organism: Cryptotis parvus; assembly: GCA_021461705.1. Classification (NCBI taxonomy): domain Eukaryota; kingdom Metazoa; phylum Chordata; class Mammalia; order Eulipotyphla; family Soricidae; genus Cryptotis; species Cryptotis parvus. The sequence continues at coordinate 41,024 of JAJIBD010031701.1, forward strand.
CACATGTAAAGTGTATTCCCCTGACTCCTATACTCCACAGACTAACTATATTATTAGAAAGTCTCTTTCTACTATGCTTAGAATTCTGTCATTAGCTAGTACAGAGTTTTGTCAAGTGTGTCTTTTGGGAAGGTGCAAGTTTGTATGATTTTCTTTTGGCCTCTTTCTACATTAATGCTGCACTGTTGAAAGAAAACCTGTGAAATGAATTCTACTTAGTTTATATACTGTGAAAATGTTTTATTTGTACATCAGTGTATTTTAAAGCTACTGACTCATTTTCTTTCTTGCACTTAAATAACTTTCATATTGGAGTAATGTTGATCTCATGGAATAATATTTAGTCACTCTTTGCTTCAATTTTCTTGAAGGTGTTTCAGATAGTTAATATTATTTTGTATAAGTATGGTAGAACTTACTATTACAAGTTCTGAGTATAATGGTTTATATTTTCATTTTTGAATTCTTATTGACATTCAATTAATTTAATTGGAAAATGATATTTGTATTACTCATTTCTATCTAGTGAACTCTACCAGATAATATCAGACTTCATACTGCTTCTATTCTTTATAGTTTGCACATTGTTTTGTGGTGGGGGAGTAGTCCTCTGGGAGTTTCAAACTTGATTGTGAAGCCAAATGTCACACAAGCGATTGAACTTAGGGTCCCATGCTTGCAGAGAAGGTGCTATATCACAGAGTCACATCATCAGGCCCTCTAAATTAGTTTAAGTATTTCAATATTGACTGCATCAGTAATAATTATTTTTATCTTCTGTGATTAGTCTTTTTAAATGGATGCCTTTTTAAATGGATTGGTATTTATTGGAGAGAGCACACAGGCACCTGTGGAGACACACTTGCCACCTGGATCCCTCACCTACACCTTGAGGCTCTCCAACTCCCCTTCACCCGCAACTGTGGCACATCCTTAATAAGTGTGTGGGACTACCCCAGCCCCTCGCCAGAAATCCAGAAAGATCATAGAGAGCAGACAGGCATATGGGGAGGCACACTCTCCATCCGGCCTTTCAGCACCATTCTGCAGTCCTACAACTCCCCTTCACCACCAACCAGGTTGGGTGTGTGATTATCACATCCATTATCACAGATCTCACACACAAAATTTAAAAAACCGTACATAGTTTAGTTACTCAGTCAAAATATCCTGCATAGAGGTACCAGGTAACATAGCTTTCAACATACCTTACATCCCACAAAACCTACACAAACAGCCTAAACATCCCTAACTGTACAACTGATCTACATGAGAACACATAATTTGTGATCTTCAAAGGTAGTAATTGTAAAACAACACAGAACTCCAAAAGCTCTGCAATGTAGTCACTAGTCCCGACGAGCCAAGCAATTATATATATATATGTATATATAAAATTATATATATATAATTATATATATATATAGCTCTGCAATGTAGTCACTAGTCCAGATGAGCCAAACAATTATTTTATATATATATATATATATATATCTTTCTGACATGGCATTTTGCAAGGAACTGTTAAGAATACATAAGGAGCTCAAAGTAGCAATAGAGCACAAAGTCAATAAAATACATGATAGCAGAAATGAGAAAACTGAAGACCAAAATACAAGCAGAATTGAGAGATATTAAAAATGTGATAGGTGAAATGAAAAACTCACTGGAAGGCCTTCATAGCAGAATAACAACTGCTGAGGAATGAATTAGTTATCTCCAAGTCGAGGTGCAGGGACTCTCTAGACAACAGCAGAAGATGTAAGAAAGACTCACAAGTAATGAACAGAGAAGAGATAATCAAGATGAAGGGATGAAATTAAAACGAACAACATGAGGATCATTGGGGTCCCAGAGGGACAGGAAGAAAATCCTGATGAAAAAGCAACTGACAAAGCTATCATTGCTGAGAAATTCCCAGAATTAAAGAGTTCTTGCTCCCAGATTCAAGAAGCCTGAATGTACTGGCTAAAAAGAAATCCAAATAAGAATAGCCCAAGACATACCCTAACTAGAATGACAAAAAACCATAGATAGAGACAGAATACTCAATGCAGCAAGATCAAAGAATTAAACCACATACAAAGGAGCATCCCTAAGATTCACAGCAGACTTTTCAGATGAAACACTCTGATCCTGAAGACAATGGTGGGATATTGTGAAAATACTCAATGAAATGAAGGCCTCACCAAGAATTATTTACCTGGCTAGACTCACATTCAGATTTGAAGGAAAGATACACAAATTCATGGACATGCAGCAGCTCATGACTTTCATAGATTCAAAACCAACTTTAAAAGAAGAACTGAAGGTGCTGCTGTTGGATAAACAAACCCGAAAAGCACAACTTATCAGGAAGAAGGCACAAAAATCTCATGACAATAATCCCTTTCAATGTCAACAACCTAAATGTACCAATTAAGGGAAACTGATGGCAAGATGGGTTAAGAAAACTGAATTCAACACTCTGCTGCCTACAAGAAATGCATCTGAACAATCAGAGCAAACACAGGCATATGGTCAAAGGATGGAAAACAATTCTCCACACAAACAACTCCTCCCAAAAGGCGGTGTGGTATACTAGTATCTGACAACATACTTCAAACTGAAAAGGTAAAAAGGGACATGAAGGCCATTTCTTAATAATTAAGAGGTATGTATATCAGGAAGAAATCACACTCCTAAACATTTATGCACCCAATGAAGGGCCAGCAAAATACTAAAAATAACTCATAATAGACATCAAAGAAAACATTTACACAATTGTAAACATATTTACAAATGTGACACAATTGTAGTTGGAGTCTTCAATACTGCTCTATTATAATTTTAGCTTATTGTCATTTACTACAAATACATATGCATAATATGTTTTATATTATTAACTATGATTATTAAATATATGTATTTTATAATAAGAAAAATTCATGTTAAGTGTATATAATTTAGTCTTCTCGATCATCAATATATTTGCCAATCATTATAGCATTTAATGATGTGATAAAAAATTGGAGATAGATTGCTCTATGGTAGTACTTAATATATTGAATATTATCCTTAATGAAAATATATATAAAATTTCTTTCATTATAATGTAATTGAAATTAACATAATTATACACTTATAAAAATCAAATTAGGGGCTGGAGCGATAGTACAGCAGGTAGGGCATTTGCCTTGCATGTGCTAACCTGGGTTTGGTTCCCGGCATCAGTATGCTTTCCTGAGCACCATAGAACCAGAGTAACTCCTGAGTATCACTAGCTGTGACCCAAAAAGGCAAAAAAAAAAATTACAAAACGGGTATTGCTTCAGTTGTATCACTTATCTTCCTGCTGTTCATCAATTTTTCTTGAGCAGGCACCAGTTACATCTCCATATGCCCTGTCACATGCTAGTGTAGCCCAAGGGCAACTAGTCCCTCCAGGAATATGAAGAGCCTCAAACCATTCTTTCAGGTCATAGGAATGAGGTCTATATTTATTACTGTTTTTTGCATATCAATACAATACTGGTAGCTTCCCAGGCTCTGCTGTGGAGGTGGGATACTCTTGTAGTAGACTCTCATCTCATGCATGTATTATGAACCACTCAGCTGCTTTGCGGGGAAAGATCAGCTTTTCTGCTGGGTAGAGTTCTGATGAGCTGTGGGGTTCGGAGGTTGAAAATGGCGGCCCCTCATGTTGGGGGGCTTCCTCTGGCTTCATGAGAGAGGCTCTGCTGGGATGGCGGGCCAGGGGATAGAACCTGCCTTCCCTCCTGGGTGCCTCATGATCAGCTGGGCACAGGGAGAGCTGGTAGCAGCTCTACCCTGTGTCTCTGAGTCTCTGGATCAGGCATATCTGGGCTTGAAATAGATGGCTGTAAGGTTGGACTCTGATAAGCAGGGCTGTGATCAGCTTTTTTTTGCTGGGTGGAGCTCTGACCAGCTATGGAATCCGGAGGTTGAAAAATGACTATATACAATAAAACTATTATAGACATTCATTCATTTGTTGTCAATGACTAAAAATTAACATTGTCATTAATTAATATACTTACTGTAATACTTAATTTTAGACTGTTAGATTTGAATAGGATAGAAACAGGGTTTGCAAATTGGATTAAAACACAATCATATTATAAAAATTATATTGCTCTGACTTTTCTTATTCATGTATATAGCTATTGAGTTGGCTAAATAAAATGACAGTACAATTACTTTAGAATGCTCTTTGTGAATTACACAAGAAGTCATTTTTAAAAGGAGTTTCTGCACCTAAAACACATATCATTGGGTGTCATACACATTCAACTCCCATAATGCCTGAGAATTTATGGTGCCTAAGTATTATGGATACTAAAAAGAGATTGTTTAATAGCTCATCAAGTTGTCAAACTTGATTATCAGCTCAATTAAAATTCAATCAGACACAGTAAATGTGATGCTTGATTAATTTTACCATATTTTGTGGTTTGACCTTCTCTGGAACAAAAAAAAAAAATATATATATATATATATATACACACACACATATATATATATATTATATTCTCAAAGTGTATCTGTATGCATATAGACATATAAAATATAAATGTTAAAAGTATATAATTATGTCTTAAATATAAATACTCCCAAAGAGATACAAATAACTGAACATAATTACTTCAAGAAGTTTAATTTTAAACAGAAAGCTAATAATAAATATGCTAAGTAGATTGGTTTTAAGTAATATAAAATATTATTCTCTGTCTTATCTTACTGTAGAGTATTTGTCATTTTATTTGTCATTTCACACATATTTTCCTTAAAGTGAAAGGCTAGATTTCCAGTGACTCAAGAAAAAATAGTCATTGCTTTGCATGTCTGTAAAATAATTGGCTCATTGAAGCACATTTTATGTTCAGTGCATTTTTCTGGTTTTTCCACAAAACAAATTTTCCATAATATTTCATAATTATTTATTAAAGATCAAAGAAAAATATGCAAAATGGCCTAATATTTCTGAATATTTTATATAACCTTGTTTTTGGACATCTTTGTTAGTTGTGGAGAGTTTTGTTTTCAATTTTATTATTCCTGGGGTCTTGGAAGGGAAGAATAAAACTACTTTAAATATATATTTCTGTCATAAGATGTGTAGAAATGTCTATATACCCTCCAAAAATTTTACTTAAGATTAAAGAAAAAATTAGCTTTATAACAGAAGAATTTATTTTAGGTTTATGTTCTTCCATTTATAATTTATTCAACCCTTAAAAAAACATTTAAAGTGGAAGTAAATGCGACTTAAACACTGCTCTATCAACTCTTGATAGATGAACAAGACTGAAACTTACCAAGGAAATACTGTCCCTAAAAGAAGAGGTGGAAGAAAAAGGGCTAGAAGATATATACAGGGCATTTAATCCCCAAAAAAGCCGAATACACATTTTTCTCCAGCGCACATGGAATGTATTGGAAGACAGTTCACATGCTGAACGATAAAACATACTTCCATAAAATCAAGAAGATAATAATTGTGTCAACTATTTTTCAGATCATGATGCGCTGAAAATAAAAGTTAATCTCACACAAAAATAGAGAATATACTGATTACCTGGAAACTAAACAGCTCACTGCTGAGCAAACAGCACATCATAAAATAAATCAAAGAGAAAATCCAAAAATTCCTGGAAACAAATGAGACTTAGGACCAAATTGCCAGAACTTGTGGGATACAACAATGTTAAAAGGCAAGTTCATAGCTCTTCAAGCATTTATCAGAAAAGAGGAAAAGGCCATCAGAAACAGTCTGACTTCACAGCTTAAGGTCTGAGAAAGTGATCAGCAAAAGGAGCCCAACCCAGGTAGAAAGTGATCACAAAAGGAGCCCAACCCAGGTAGAAAGAAATAAATAAATAATCTTAGAATGGAAACCAATGTGATGCAATCCCAAAAAACAATCCCGATGATCAACGAAACCAAGAGCTGGTTCTTTGAAAAAAAATAAACAAAATTGACAAACTACTTCCAAGACTCACAAGTAAATGGAAAGAGATAACCCAACTAAATAGAATCAGAAATAAAAGGAGAAATCACAACAGAAACCACAGAAATTCAAAAGAACATCAGAAATTACTATGAGTCTTTATGCCACAAAAAAGGAGAACCTAGAAGAAATGGATGAATTTCTGAATTCCTATAGCCTCCCAAGTCTGCAACAAGAAGATGTGGAATACCTCAACAAATCTATCATTGTCAAGGAGTTGGAATCGTAGTCAAAATAGTCCCCAAACACAAGAGCCCAGGTCCAGACATATTCACCAGTTAATTCTACCAAACCTTTCAAGAGGGCATACTCCCAATCCTTTCAAGCTCTCCTGGGAAATTGAAGAAACAAAAGTACTTCCAAATAGCTTCTACAAGGCACATATCTCTGATACCCAAAGCAGACAGAAATGTCACGAAAAGGAAAACTACAGACCAATCCACCTGAGAACACAGATGCTAAGATCTTCAATAAAATTCTATCAAATAGAATCCAAAGAATAATAGAAAAGATTATACCCCATGGCCAAGCAGGATTCATCCTGGGAATGCAAGAATGGTTCAATATCCGCAAGTCAATCAACGTAATACATTATATCAATAAGAAGAAAAATAAAAACCATATATCATATCAATAGAAGCAGAGAAGGCATTTGACAAGAGCCAACACAAGTTCATGATAAAAACTCTCCATAAAATGGGAATTGAAGGAATTTTCCTCAATATAATCAAAGCCATCTACTATGAACCCTCACACCAGGTCTCCTCCACCTCAAGAAATTCAACACCAAGGGGAAAGTAATATCCTTGAAGAGGGAAAAGGAGAACACCAAGATTATGTGTTCACTTTTAGTGTCATATGTTTACTTTAGGTTATGTGTTACTTATCTTCCAAGATGAGTTTAAGTTTAGCTAAAATTTAAAAATATTCATTATACATTGTGTCGTTTTCAAAGGCAGTAGTTTTGTGTTTCTTTCCATTTGAATTATATTTCAACTTCAACAGTTCACTTGAATCACATAAAACACATTTCACTTTAAAGATTCAATAGACGTGTGTTCATGCTACCATAGTTGAGAACGCATTAAATCTTGTTGAAAACTGTAACTTCTCTAGAATAATACCAGTTTGATATACTTCTCTATAATAACTATGAAGTGATATGGAAGTATAAAGAATGATTCAATCATATTCAGGAGAATTTTAATAAAAGTATTTTTGTGAGAATAGCCATTTAACCTAACTCTTACCTAAGGAACTCTGGGTAGTCAACTTTGTATGTATAGGTGTCAGAAATTTCGTGTGTAAAATGGAACTGCAATATTCCTTAGTAACGGTATTACCATAGTTTATGTACTTTAATCAACATTATCACAAGTAGAATTAAAGTATCATGATCAGCATACAGGAACATAGATATATTAGCTACAATTATCTAATCAAAGTGCTGAAGTAGATACAAAATTATTGTTAACATAGTTTAGTTATTCTTTAAGTAAAGGACATTATGAGCTACATACTCATAATTAATATTCTGATTGAGCTCCAGTTGATGAATATATTTTCTTTTAATATTCCATACTATCTACATTGCAAATCAATAATTGGAGAAAACACATTTATTCTATTTTCAATATATTAGAATTAGGATAGTCAAGACTTATTTTGCAGACAATTATTTTCTGCTTATTTTTTGCTTGAAAACTGACTAGATGGATGAGGTCTGAGATAGTAAAGCAAGAGGCCAATTTGGGTTCAGTTCTCTAAACCCCATTAAGTACCCCCCATACCTGAGCCTTACCAGGGTTGCTCCCTGAGCACAAAGTCATGAGTGCTCAAAATTATGAGTACAAAGCTCATACTCAGCACAGTTAGTATGACCACCAAAAGAAACAGAATAGTGAACCAAATGAAAGTAATAGCACATTATCTTGCATAACATCTGTAATAGCACACTGAATCTCAACTATCTCAAACTGATTCATTGCATTCTAAATAATAAATACATTCTATTTCAGTAGTACACAGAGAAGGCAATATCCCACTAGACATCCATACCTAATTAACTAAGATATAGTATTTATAGGAAATTAACATCATTAAGAAAAAAGCAAGTCTGGAGCAGGGGCAATACTAGAGAGGATATGGCACTTGGTTGCACACAGCAGTTCCTGGTTTATCCCAGTCCTACATGTCATTGATTAATCCCTGCTAAGAATGGTTGCTAAGCACCTCTGGGTATGGCCTAAAATAATAGTAGTAAAAAGTCTAAAACCAGCAAATATTATCCTGAACAAACAAAAAGACTCTTTCATGTGAAGCATGCACTCTATCACTGCGTATATGTCCAGATCAAAAAAATCTTGCTCTTAATTGTGTTAAATTATGTGTACATACTATGCTAAAACAAGAGAAGAGAATGCAATATAATATATTGAATTTTCCAGAAGATTTAGCTCTTGACAGAAAACAGCATGATATGACTGAAGACCAGAAAAGTTAAATGGAATTATAAAATATTCTTTCTATATTGTTTCCAGAATAGAATATGAAAGAAACAAAAAGAAGGAATAAATCCATGGCTGAAAATGGTACGGCACATTTAATTAAATGAAATTTACAAATCTTTCTGTTATTTTGTTAAAATGTACTAATCAAATGATTAGCTCTGTATACTAAGAACCTAATTAAGTACTTTCACACACACACATACAAACACACACACACACATACAAAAGTTCCTATCAAGTAGATTTCATGCCAGACTTAAAAAAGTTCTTTCATTTTATGTTTTGCTGTTTAACTCAGAGGTGTTTAGGGCAGACGTTACACTCTGCACTCAGGGATCACTCCTGGCATGCTTAGGAAGCCATATGTAGTGCTTGATCTGTTTTGTGCAAAGCAAGCACTGTACCTGCTGTACTAGTTCTAGATGCCTTCAAATTTTGGGGTGAGGAGGTAAGAGCAAAAAATGTTTATTGATTGTAAACTGACTTTTCATAATCTCTTATATTTTAGCAAACGAAACAGCAATAGTTTCCAATACATGGAGAATGTAATTTGGCCAGTCATTGGTTGTGTGCATAGACTGGAAAATGAAAAAAAAATCCACTGTATATTTAATAGGAATACAACTATAATACATGGGCCAGATTGAAAAAAAAAAACTGCTGCAGGGTGGGAGTTGATGATCTGGGCTGTGATAGTCTGGTCTGCTGGGTGGACTTGTGACGAGAGGGAAGTCGGATGTGGAAATGGCGGCCCCCTTGAGTAGGGTGTGTCGTCTGGCTTGTTGTGAGGCTCTGCTGGGTGGCATTTTATTTTATTTTATTTACTGCTTTTCTGTTTCCAAGTGGTTTCTCTACTGTGCCAGTCAGTCTGGGGGCCAGGCAACTCCATGGCTGCTGGGACTGCCCGGCTCCTCTGACCATCCGGCTCCACCACAGGAGCTGCTCCAGCGGTCGCAGGGCTCGCTCGGGAAGCTGAAGCGGTGGAGGTAGGAGTAGGCCTACCTCAGACATGGGGGCAGAGCTGCTACTTGCTCTCCCTGTGCCCAGCCCGCTCATGAGGCACCTGGGAGGCATGGCGGGTCCGCCCTGGCCTGCCACCCCAGCTGAGCCTCACAACAAGCCAGACGACAACCCCTACTCATGGGGGCCGCCATTTTCCACATCCGGACTTCCCTCTCGTCACAACTCCACCCAGCAGACCAGACTATCACAGCTTGCTCGCGCAGCTGCTAGCGGCTGCGCAGTTCATCAATAAATGCTTTATTTAGAGGTGACTACAAGAGTATGCCACCCACACGGCAAGCCTGGCAAGCTGCTCGTGTGGTATTTGATATGCCAAATATCAGTAACATTTATATTAGGTCATTCCCATGACCTAATATAATGGTTTGAGGCTCTTTGTGTTCCTGCAGCAAGCAGATTCTGCCTTTGGGTTCTACTAGCATGAGACAGGACATATGGAGATATTACTGGTGCCCGCCCTAGCAAATAGATGATGAATGGGAAGATCGTGATTGTGATCGTGACAACTATGATGAGATAAAATAAGTCTAGTGAAATTAATATAGATGTGTCTGTTACAAATAACAGGCATTTAAGTGTATGCCTGTTAAGAACTAGCATAAAATAGAAAACACTTAGAAGAATATAACAGTTGTTACTGTTATAATAGTTGTTAAGTTTATGGAATAAATGAGTTTTTGCTTTGTTTAGTTTGGTAGACTAGTATTTATCTTGTAACATCACAAAACGCAGGAATCTATATTTTGTTTTTAGATCAGTTAGATTTCTTAATCTGACCCTACTCATTATGCATAAAATGAGCCATGTATAGATTTGTGTCTGATTGACCATGAACCAATTAAAGAAATGACTCCAGGCTACTCAAAATTTATTAAGATTGAAATAGGATACAACGACTAAATGATCCCCTACCAAAGTCATTTAGGGCCTCTAAGGAGTTGGTTGAGGTTGGCGCCTGAAAGGTAACCAAGAAACACGCTCAACTCAGAAGGCAGTAAGCGTTGTTTAATAATACGATGAAAGGTTTCTCTGCCACTCCACTGACTTATTCTGTTATTTTTGAAAGGTAATTCCTATCATCATGGACCACACTTATTCAATAAAAAAGACGAATTCAGAGCTTACAATATGATTTTGAAAGGTTATTTGAAAACTATATGATTATAAGATGAAAAAAAACATTTTATGAGCACACATGATATTTACAACATATTGAGAATAATGTGTATATTTGTTATTTCTAATCAATTCAGAAGTAAATATAATTTTTTCTCTCATCGTTTCATAAAAATTATCATCGTTATTTATACTGTTTGTTTCATTATAATATTCCAACAATATTATATGTTTAAATGCATAATATGTAATTAATTAAATGAATATAATTAATTATGGATAAATATTTGAAAATTTCAATTCATTGAGCTCAGTTATCTAATACACTTCTGTATTGCTTATCCTGAGATTTAAATATACTATTGAAATTTGAAAATATTAAAACATATTACTGAATTCCTTTATCAATATATTGTGTTTTTCAAAACATTGGGAATTGATATTTGTTTTAGGTGAATATAAGGTGTTTAATCATAAAAAAGAAAATTGGTTTATTTAGTGTGTAGCGACTTATACCCTTATTTGATTTCATAAGCCACATATTTGTTTCAAATTTTTATGTAATCTCATGTTTTTATCTTCTCTATATTCACTGCTTTAATTGAAAAATGAGATTTTTACGTTTATAAACATATAATTTTGAAGCAACCTTCATACATTATTTCACACCTTTCTCACAATATCCATATGTGATACCTGGTTTTTAAATATTTTATTGAATAATATTGAGAGTGAGACTTAGTGAACTCGGAAAGAATATCATGGATATTAGGTTAGAATATTTATTATTATTATTATTAGTATTAGTATTCGTATTATTTGATTTTGGGGTAACACCTTGCGATGCTCAGATTACTCCTGGCTCTGCACTCAGGAATTACTAATGGCTCTGCTTGGGGGACTATATGGGATGTGGAGAGGAATCTGGGTCAACCTGCATGCAAGGCAAAAGCCCTACCCACTGTACTATTGCTCTGTCCCTGAAGAGAGAATTTTTAGAACCATCTCAATCATTTTAGTTTCTAAACATGGGATTTCTGCCTCCTCGCCACAACATTTATATATATTTACACATAATTTCTGCTTATTTTCTATATTAGTACATTTCTAAAATACTCCTTGCTTTATTATCTTCTTTACAAATTATAATTTCAGTATTTTTAAGGCTATGAGAAAATTATAAAGATAAATAATATTTAAAGCATCTTCCTAAATTGTTCATTTTTGACCAACTTTTCAAGTTAATTTAGCTCATGAAAGCCAGAAAATGAAATGGATAATAGAGTATTACCTAGTAATAAAATATATAATGATAATAGCATAGCAATCAGATACTAGCTAGAACATAAAATTAAACTAAATATTTTATTCACTTGATCACTTGACATCCCGTTATTCATTGATTGCTAGAGTGGGCACAAGTAACATTTCCATTTGTCTCTGTCATGTGCCAGTGTAGCCTATTCTTTCCACAAAGTTAGCCAGCATTTGTGCCACTTGGCTAATGTTTGGTGTTATTAGAACGATGCCAAGAGTGGGGAGGGAATTGGGGTCATTGGTGGTGGAAAATGGACACGGGGTGGTGGTATAATAATAATAAAATGTTTAAAAAAAAACAAGCAATGGGGACTGGAGGTATGGTCCAGCGGGTAGTTCGCTTGCGGTGCCAGCCCAGGTTCGATTCCCGGCATCCCATATGGTCCCCCGAGAACCGCCAGGAGTGATTCCTGAGTGCAGAGCCAGGAGAAACCCATGAGCATTGCTTGGTGTGACCTCCCAAAAAAAAAAAAAAACAAAAAAAAAAAAAAAAACCCAAGCAATGCTGAGGAAAATGGAGACAGGAGGAAATTATGACTCAAATTTCATTCGTACCATAATGTGTTTAAAAATCAAAAGCACATGGTAGAATACACTTAGTACAATGAAAGAACAATAAACTAGATAGAAATCCTTAGATACAAGAATAATTAGTCTGTGAAAAACGTGATCCGTACTTAAAATGAAGCAAGCAAAATATCTTCAGCAAATAAGGTTGGAGAAAACGAATAGACACATGCAAAAAATGAAACCTGACTCATGATAGTATAAAATGATATTGAAGGGTTGTACTCTCTCAAATGAATTCACTCTACATGTCTTTTGAGAAGTACTTGCTTTTCCTCTATGAAATTTCTGTCACTATCCTTTCTAGAGATTCTTTAGTGCATTCCTGACTCTCAGAGATATAACCAGAGCACAACTATATCAATTTTCATAGTAGCACATTTTATTGTAATTGCATTTAATTATTTTATTGTTTCTGTAGGTTCTCTGTCCCTTACTTTCATTATTTCTTAATATGAATTAAGCAAAAGCTATAATAGATTATATGTCTAATTTACCTGTTCATTTTAAAAGAAGTACTAATTAATTTTTTATTTTTAAGTAACCTATATTCCCATTAATTATTATTTAAAATTTGTGGGTAAATGGATTCTAGAAATTAAATTCAGAACTCATACAGAGAATCATACTCTAACAAAAGCTATATTCGTAGTCACTATTTTGTAAATATAATGCAGGATGCAACCAAAAATTATCGCTGTCTTTTGCTAGTGCTTCAGTGAATACAAGAAATCCCTGAGTGCAGAAACTGTAATAATGTTTTAAGTTCACTATTTTGTAGCTTGGATTACTCATTGTAAAACTGAAGAAATTGTGCCACTCATAATTTTTATATCCTAAAATATTTGGAAGAGTAAAAACAAAGTTCAACAAATACACATGATTGTTAGTTGATATTGCTTACATTACTATTGGTTTTGTATGCATTTCCATATAACAAAATAGTAATCATCTTAAAAAAGTTTGAATTTGAAATTTTATTTAAAATGTCACTTTGGGAAAATTTATAACTATTTCATTATAAATGACATTGATAGGCTGAAGTAATTTGGGTGAGCATTAGATATGGACAATGTTCCTTGACTTAAAATCCTCAAAGTAAGAACTGATAGTCTTAGTTTAACATCACACACTGCATAAAAAATATTGTCTATTACTTTGCTTAGATTTGTATATAAGACGGAGTGAAACTTAGGAAACCAACTTGGAAGAGAGAAATTTATTGTTTATTCTGTAATCCACGAGTCTATAAGCCATTTGTATTTCCTTGTTCAAGCCCTATTAGAAAACGCTTCTAGTCAAATAATATATGGTCATTTGAAAAAGTGGAGACCACCATCTTTCAAACGTTCAGTTTATTATCAATAAAGTTCTATCTTGACCTATTATTTAATCTCTCTCCTAAGACTGACCCTTATGTAACTGTGAAAACACATTTTTGCAGTTACAATTGCATGTTAAAGAGATGTGAAATTATGTATCTTAAACTCACATAATATATAAAACAAAATTTATCTCAATAAAACAAAATTAAGAAGTTCATTATTTTAAAATATCGCTTGACTTGAACCCCAGATTATCTTTATTTTTATTCTCTTCATTTAAATAATTTAAAACCTTTTATGCTCTACATTAATACTTATTTGGTATAATAATAAACTTATCTGAAATAACATTTATCTGTGCATCACAAATAATTTTCTCACATCTCTAAATTTTATAAAACATAAACCTGGCTAGAGAGTAGCAGTGGAAACAAATGGACCCTCTTTTTTTTTTTTTTTTTTTTTTGCTTTTTGGTTCACACCGGAGATGCTCAGGGGTTTCTTCTGGCTCTGCGCTCAGGAATTACTTCCTGTCGGTGCTCGGGGACTATATGGGACTCCGGGGATCGAACTTCGGCTAGCACAGGCCAACTGCCTGCAAGGAAAATGCCCTACCTGCTGGGCTATCGCTCCTGCCCCAAATGGACCCTCCTTAATTGTGTTACTGGAGATGGAATTCAGGGTCTCATACCACAAAGTGTGTTTTCTACCACTCATACAGTCTTCCCAGCTCAGCAAATAAGCACTTTTAAAATAAAATTAGTGATTATTTCTCAGTATGACACAAATATTATGCGCTTTCTCTTCAATTATTTATAATCATAAATCATATTTAGGAAATACAGAAATGTTCCTTTTTATATTTTAATTAATAATTTGGCTATGCAACAATGTATAATTAATGTTTGATGATTCAGATTTTCTAATACATCTTGCATTCTCCTATTTTTCTCCTTTTTACTTTCTGCTTTCCCCTGATACTTCTTTCATATGCTATGCCGCTTTATATTAATTTATATATCTTAGAGTGTTGGTGCTGTTTTAATCATAGACTATGGAGGATGGGTCATGATTTGTAGTGTTTGCTAGCTTTTGTGACATAATCAATCCCATTGTGGCCAATATCAGGTTATAAAACTCACATCTATTATAAGAGCGAGCCTTGCAACAAGCCAGACGACCCCCCCCCCACTCCATGAGGGCCTCCATTTTCCACATCGGACTTCTCTCTCGTCAGAACTCCACCCAGCAGACCAGCCTATCACAGTTCGGCTCATCGAAATCCACCCTGCTGCAGTCTTTTTTAATCCGCCCAGGTATGCTGATCCAGAGACAGATATGGGGCAGAGCTGCTACTTGCTCTCCCTGTGCCCAGCCGCTCACAAGGAGCCCAGGAGAGATGGCGGGTTCTAGCCCTGGCCCGCCAGCCCAGCAGAGCCTTGCAACAAGCCCGATGACCCCCACTCCATGAGGGCCTCCATTTTCCACATCTGGACTTCTCTCTTGTCAGAACTCCACCCAGCAGACCAGCCTATCACAGTCCGGCTCGCTGGGCCACAAGCGGCCGCGCGGTTTTCATTAAATGCTAGACTTAGAGATGACTGCAAGAGTATGCTGCACGGCAGAGCCTGGCAAGCTACCCGTGTTGTATTTGATATATATGCCAAATACCAGTAACAATTATAGACCTCATTCCGGAATGGACTGTGGCTCTTTATGCTCCTGGAGCAAGCAGGTGCCCTTGGGCTCTACTAGCATGAGACAGGACATATGGAGATGTTACTGGGGCCTGCTCGAGCAAATCGATGAACAACGGGAAGACAGTGATACAGTGATTATAAGAGTTAGGAAACCATAAACCAGACCTAACTTGTGAGTCATTGAGGGCCAGCATTAGCGCTTTAGCAACATGCCACCAAGTCATATCTCATAATACTATGTCTGTCTTTATTTCATTTTATCTTGGGAGGCTTTGCGACTTTATTTAACAATATTTGCCTTGTGCAACTAAAATTTTAAAAAATATTCTGATTTGGCTAAAATAGTAACTAGATTATTCACATATTTATTTTCAGTCTATATTTGTTTCAGATTTTTTCATTATTTTTTCTTTTCTTTTACTATGCCTTGAAATCCTTTGTATAAGAAATAAGGAATTATTTAATCACACAATATTTAAAAATTGTATTTTATCAAAATTTATTTAAAAACCCTCTATAACTCTGATATTAAAACCTAACTTCATCACATTATTCATAATGATTGGTTCTTTATGTTTTGCTAATGTCTGACATTGTAACATACATGCTTTGCTTTTTTTTAAAAGAATTATAAGCTTGTAATTCTATTTATATCTAATTGTTCAAGTCTCATTTTGCATATCTCTGTATGTTAAAATGTCTTTGCTATTTTTATTTCATTCATTTATAAGTCATTGAGTGCATATTAATTATCATTATATGTAATCAAATGTGCCCTCCAGGGAGGTATAAACATTTACATAAACTTAGTGTCAATATTTACTTAGTTTTGGGTTTCACTATGCAATGCTCAGGGGTCTGCACAGAAAAATCTTTGGTAGTGCTTAGGGGACTATAGAGGATGCTGGGGATCAAACTTGAGTGGAGAGCATGCAAGGCAACTACTTTATCCACTGACCTATTTCTTCAGTCCTGATTTATTAATACTTAATTTTATTTTATGTTCCAAAATAATTGATGAAATTTGGTTTTGCAGTTCATATATTTTATGTAAAATACCCTTTCAAATGTTATAAATATACTACACTGTGTGCAGATGTAAATATGAGCTTCATGGAATCCAACTTAAGCTCTAATAGAATATGTAAAGTACCTCAAAATATAAGATAAAGTGCCTGAATATTAGAACAAGTAAGGATTTTGAAGCAATCATATGATTCAATTCAAGCATTCATATGATATCGATTTTTTTGACTCATATGAAATTATTTCTTATTTGATTACAAATGTACTTTTATACATAATTATATTCTATTTATATATTTTTAAATAAGAATATACTTTTATAAAGATTGATTTTAATTTGTATATGATAGTGAAGCTGAGATAAAGAATGAAGAAAAGAATTTAAAACAAAAAATACACAAAATCTCTGGACAAATCTACAGAGAATGTAAAGATAGTTTCTGCTATCTTGACTTTAAATTTTTTAAAGAAAACGAACATATAGACTTAACCTTTCAGCTGAAATCATTATTTATAGTTGTAGATAGAGTACAATATGCCCAGGAAACCAAACCATAATGTAATTTGCTTTAACAGCCAAATTCCTAATACTCTCTAAATCTACCTTTCTTAAAAAAGACTTTTTTTCATTCTTATAAGTGGCTTCTGGTAGGGTTACATGCAAGACAGTCCTCTAGAATATAAACAAAATGATATTAAACATGCTAACTCATTGGTGATAGATCTCTTTTCTGCTTGCCACTTTGTTGCACTTGATTGGATATTTCCAGTTGCACTAGAACCAGGCCTTCAGAGCTCTAAAATTATAGCATTATAAGTCATGCATATATAAATAAATCAACCCATAATAAATTTGAATATGTCAATGTATTGCAATATGGAGAAATTTTACTCCTAGCCTCTCATTTTTCTTTTATGTGATGTGGCTAGGGAAAAAGGAGAGGTAAACTTTATTTCTCTTTGTTTATCTGAATTTTAATATATTTACCAACTGTATAATTGTATACTATGCATAAATTGAAAAGTGAAATCATTTTTGTTTGATTCTGAATAAATCATAGTCAAAATATGACAAGAAAATATGAGACTCTCATAAATGAACTGTGATAAATTATGTTTCAACATGAACAATAAACTATGACACTTATTTCATGAGAAATGTAATTACCTCAGTAGCATTTAAGACCATCTTTTGGAAATGTTATTTCAAGTCTTTGTGGGTTTCTTCAAGCGTATTCTATTTGCAGCATTTTTCCTTTTTAGGCAATGAAAGGGAACTTACTTTAGATGACACATATCTCCCGTTTGGTTTTATGTTGTCATTGAGATTTGTTTTTCCTTTACATATGCAAAAACATAGTTGGAGAAGTGGTAATGGAGCCTCAGTTTTAACTTCTCACTCAGTTTTCAATTAATTTTGTGTTTCTGTTTGATTCTTTTACTTCTATTTGCTAGCCAAAGAACAAATAGTATCTTGCTGCATATTCCGACATCTTGTCTAGAATAAATTTTTTTTTAAAAATCTCAATACCAAAATTAGTGCTCTTAAAATATTACCATATTTCATAAAACTGGCTTAAAAAGGAATAAATGATTTTAATAAAATTTAAAACTGACAAGTCCTCTGGGCTTGGACTGTAGAGAATGTAAAGAATGTTTCCTTTCTCTTGTTCTTCCCCCAAATGTTTGTAAAAAGAAAAAATGACATGTAGGTTGGACCTTATATCAGGAATCTTTATATATGCAAATTACACTAAATATACCTCAGAGAAACAACATAAAAAGGATTTTGTTAAAACACTCAATTGCCCACCAGTCTGCAAGCTGCACTATTTCTAAAAGTGGACTCTTCATCTCCCTTTATAAATATTCTGATATTAACGAGAAGTAAAGCTGCTTCTCAAGGATATGACTTCTCTTCTAATTCTTTGAATTGTGATTAACAGAGCCCAGTACCTTATACCTCTATTGATCAGCGCTTAAATAAGAAGCAGTAAAAATTGACCTGCCAGTTTATATGAATGTTTCAATTGCACAATTCATGCAAAGTCTTTTTAAATCAGCCAAATAAATTGGGATTACATTTGATATTAAATTTGGCCAGAGAGAGTACAGGGAGGTAACACACCTTTCCTACATAGGACTTCTTCAGTCTATCCTGGTTTGATTTTCAGCATATGCAAATATGGTTTCCTGAGCACTGCCAAGAGTCATTCCTGAGCACAGATCCAGGAATAAATGCTAGATATATCCAAAAAATCTTAACTAAGTTAAAAAAAAAAACTTCAAAACCAGAAAGTAATTATTCCTACCTTGTTAGGAATAATTAAGAATGTTGGGAATATTTTCTCTTAGCTTTTCCAACTAATGTAAAGAAGATAGAGACCTCAACCTAAATCTGTCTTAAACTTTCTTAAACCACCAATCATCATTGGTGTAAGCCAAATATACTGGAAAGCATCATTTTTTTAAATAACAAATGTTATTGTACTATTATTGCTAGATATGTCAGTAAATGTCAACACACAATTACTGCTAGATGAAATTAGAATCAAAGATAATGGTGTTGATGATAATGAATCAAAAATAGTAAGATTTAGTTAAAATATGTCCTGGGAGGAAGGAGCATAATGTTTCATATATAAATAATCACATTGACCTGCCACACTGATTAATAAACCAACTAATGTCCTTCATTTCTTTGTCAGTAGTTCATAGCACCCTAGTAAAAAAAATCCTGCTTCTTTGGGACGGAGAGATAGAACAGAAGGCAGTGCATTGCCTTGCACATGACCTACCTAGGTTTGATGCATGACATCTTACATGGTCTACCAAGAGTATCTGAGTACCAAGAATACCTGAATGCTGCCCTAAATACAAAAACAAACAAAAAATGTCTGTCTCAAAGAAAACTTGTTTCTTAAAGTGTTGAGTTAAATCTCTGTCCCTATTGAATTGTTAATAATCTAATTTTATGCTTTTTATTTTGACCATTGTAGCTTTTCTTTAAGTAATATTGGTCAGGTTTTTAAATGAGCAATTTGTTGCAATTTTATCCTCTTTCTAAAAATATCTTCATAAATATTATTTGCTATTTTTTCTTATGAGCTCTTTCCCAGTTTTGAATTATTTTGCTTCTTACTCTTTGCTATATATCCACTGTTCTAAATATATAGTGCTTTTATGCTTATTTCTATGTGCTCATGTAGCATGACCTAGGAATATTCAGGTTTTTCTCCCCCCAAATCACTCATGACAGTGCAGGCAATATATAAGGAATTAAGTCCCCTTTCTTTGGGAGAAATATTCCATGATTCCTCTTAAGGACTTTCTTCCCAATTTTTGTTTCAATATATAGAACTGTAAATAATTTTGTAACAAAATTTACTAGAGTTTTCCAACTAGTTGAGATATTAATATGCTTCTTCATACTTGTAACAAAAGAAAATACATATTTTTTGATGGCAGGCACCTATGTAATTAGTCTTTATATCACCTTTATTATTTAAAAAGTAGACACAGAAGTGTATGTTGAATTAAATTGCTGCAACGTGATTATCCTAGATTTAATTTGAAACCTGATTCTCATGAAAGAAATATTGAAGATCTCCCAGGATAATAAGTTACTTTGAGAGGAAAAGTAATAATTGAGAAGAGAATATTCATGAAACCCTGTCATGTATCTCAGGGAGATAACCCCTTTGATGGGTCAAATTGAGCTCAAATGTTTCCTCTTCTTTTGAAGCTTCTCTGACATTTTACAGGCAGAGTTAATCTTATTTATCTCTTGGCAAGCTGAATATTCCCCTATCTGATTTTCCTTCTGAAAAAATAAATCCTTGAGATTATGCAAAATGTTCTGTTTTGGTTTTTAACTGAGCTGACATAGACTAGACATTAATACAATGCTATGTAGACACTAAAGAAAGAAATGAGGCTACAGGAGAAGCGAACTCATGGAGCAAAAGCGAAATAGAAATACAGATAGAAAAAGAAAGAGAGAAATCTCTTTAGAAGTGATAAAATTCTTCCATGTGTTTGTCCTATCTCAATGACCTGGTTTCTTCTAAGGTTGCAAATTCTTTCATGAAAAGAAGAGTCAGCTGCAGAAAATACCACTTTTCATCAAAAATTAAGGTTTTAAAAATATGAATGCAATAGTATTTGAAGGCTATGATTTATTTTTTCCATATGATTTTATTTTTTTCCATGAAAATTACCCAGCACTCAGTAAAAATGAATTTTATTAAATATATGTTAAAAAGTGATTTACAATAATCTAAAGAAACTACTCATCCTTAGAAATTATATATGATTTGGCGTGCTTTACATTTTAGATCTAGAATATTTCTCTTCAGGCAATGATATAGCCCAAGCAATGATATAGCCTAAGCAATGATATATTATGGCACAGGTGCATTTGCAAGTTTCTCTTTGCCTTTTAAGTACCTATGTGTGATTATTAGTGGCATAATTAAAATAATTTATTATAAATTTTGACTAATATCTGTGCATATTTGTTTTATGCAATTTATAGCAAATAGGAAAACAGAATTTGAATTAAAATGATTTAAAATGGTTCACCTAGGAAACTGGTAAAACTATTTTTCAGAGATTAAACCAAATTATTAGTAATAGATACAGAAAACTATATAACAAGATATATAGAAATAAATATTTAGTGTTCAAGTTAGGAACAAATGGTAGGACAAATATCTAAGATAAGCTTCTGTTTTTGGTGATAAATAGGCAAAATTAAACTAGTCATGCTGACCATTTAATGTATGGTAACATATTTGCAATACTTTTTTTGAGATAGAGAAGCAGAATCTGTAGGATTGGGGGGCCTGGGATCCCTCAGGATTCACAATGGCAGTGTTTAGCAGAAATTGGGGTCATTCTGATACCCCATGGTGGCAGCACTTGTTACTCTCTCACCTAAGTTAGCTCCTAGATCTAATTTATGCTTATTGTATAACTAATTTCTAATGGGTTATATATTATTTCAGTTCAGAAAAACGTACATCACCATACACTTTACTGAGTTACAGAGCTGCTTGATATTCTATAGTTTGTTAAATTAAACTGAAAGTAGTTATTTATTATGGGCTAACAGCGATATAGTAAGGAAATGCATTTAGGGTATTGAAAAGTTTGCCTTGAATGTATTTATGGTTTGACCCTAAAGACCAACAGGTGTGATCCCTGAGGGGCAGAGCCAGGAGTAAACCTGATACAGCTAACATAGTCCAAACTAGTATAAATTAATTGATCAATATTATTACATGATTTTTTGCTATTTTAGTTGTTCACTAGAGAGACAAATACATTAATTCTTTAGAAGAGTTAAATTCCATTAGAGAATGCTAAGTTCTAGAAATAAAGTATATTGAGAATAATAAATTTTTTCTTGGCTAGGGCATCTTGTACATGCATTAATATCTATATCACTGTATCACTGTCTTCCTGTATATCATCGATTTGCTCGAGAAAGCACCAGTAACATCTCAATATATCCTGACACATGCGAGATAGGCCAAGGGCATCATCCCGCTCCAGGAAAATAAAGAGCCTCAAACCATTCCATCAGGTCTTGGGAATGAGGTCTATAATTGTTACTGGTATTTGGCATATCAAATATGACACAGGTAACTTTCAGGCTCTGCCATGCGGGTGGGATACTGATTGCATATACTATTGTAGACTCAAACTCATTACAATTTCCTACATTTCAGATTGACCATTATTGTATATTGTTGAGAGCCTTGTGTAGAAATTGTTTTCTCCTTTGGCTCTCATGCTTTCTAATCTTGGATTATTTCATGATGTCATAGCCTAGTATCTGTGATATTCAAATGATTACTGTGGAAAAAAGAATTTTTTTGGTGAAAGCATGCACAGCAAACTAAAGGAACATTTTGCTGATTACACAGAAGAAAATTTCTATTTACATGCAAATATCTTTGTAATCAGCAGTGATAGGAGAGAAAATGCATGAGAATCTAATGCTTTCTGTTTTCGAAGTACTCCACCATTTCCTAAGACCCTACCTCAGAAAAACCTTCACATAAATTGCAAAGCCCAACTCATTTTATAAAAGTTTAGACATATTTTATTTGCAACACAGAATATTAGTGAATCTTTGCACATTTTTGTGTAATTATTAAAGTCTTGAATTCTCTTTAGCTGGAATTATCTTATGGTCAACATTTAAAAATTAATTACAAACCATATAGAACTGGCAGCATAAAGTACTATTCTTTTTTTTTTTTTTTTGCTTTTTTGGGTAACACCCAGCGATGCTCAGAGCTTACCCCTGGCTCTGCACTCAGGAATTACTCCTGGCGGTGCTCGGGGGACCATATGGGATGTCGGGGATAGAACCCAGGCCAGCACAGGCCAGCCCCGTGCAAGGCAAACTCCCTACCCACTGGGCTATCGCTCCGGCCCCAGTACTGTTCTCTTTAAAGGGAGTTAATAATGGCAGCATAATATATCATGGCTTTAATGAAAATAATCCACATTTTAGTGCCTGAGGGCTTGGTTTCCCACGCATGTAATCAAAATCAGTGATTTTGTTCATACTGTTTCATTAATTTGTGAACTTGTTTGTCTTGAAAAGTCTGAAATGATGCCTAATTCCTATGACTGTAACCAAACCTAACAGGAAAATATGCTTCATAAATATTATTTTACTAGGGGTACAGTGCTATAAGCAGTAAGTTGAAGTATCTATCTACTAATTCTAAAACTATCACTGTATCACTGTATCACTGTCTTCCCCTTGTTCATCGATTTGCTTGAGCGGGCGCCAGTAACATCTCCATATGTCCTGTCTCATGCAAGTAGAGCCCAAAGGCACATGCTTGCTCCAGGAACATAAAGAACCTCAAACCATTCCATCAGGTCATGGGAATGAGGTCTAAAATAGTTACTGGTATTTGGCATGTCAAATATGACACGGGTAGCTTGAGGTAGCATAAAGTTTGAGAGGTACATTTCTTTTGTTCTAACAGCAGTGGAGTAACCACAAAATAAAATCAGATTTATATAATGAATAGAGCAAATATGGGGAATTAGCATGGATGGAAACTAAACTGAATTGGATAGAATCAGTCACTTTGATGTTATTGGTGCTTATAATTGAGCTAGTAAATAAAAAATGTTACTGTTGCTTCAATAAGATAAGCAGAGGAAGGGCGAGAGCAGTAGCTTTGAGTATGGCATTTGTCTTGCACATGGCCTACCGGGTTCGATTGCTGACATCCCATATGGTCCCCAGAGCACCGCCAGGAATAATTCCTGAGCTAGAGCCAGGAGTAACTTCTGAGCATCACCGGGTGTGACCCAAAAAAAAAAAATAGTTTTAAAAAACAGATAAGCAGAGGACTTAAAATGATGACAATGACATCGTAAAATACCAGATGATTTCTGTTCCTAGATTATTTCCTGAATCTGATTGCAAGGCTATATGGCGGTAACCCTAAATCTTCTCTCTTCTATTTAATTAAGTTTGTGACAATATTTCTATTGAATCCCACAGGGCCTTGACTGACATTGGCATAGATGATGTCAAAATGACGTATTCTGGGAAGACCCTACTCTGAAATCTTGAATAGGCTTATTTGAACATCTTGTTAAGATTTGTTCTTTAGTCAGAGATGATATCCCAGGAAAATCGGTAAAATTTATCTTACTTCTATATTTTAACACTGAAATCCTAAGAGAAATAATCAGCCTCAATTTGTATTTTGGAAATCAGAAAGGCATCACTTTGCCAGATGGCATTACACATCTTCTTTATACTAAATAAAGTCCCCAAGACAATACTAGATAAATATTTTATCAGCAGGAAACTTGAACAACCACACTTTAAAGTAGATTAGAAATGTCAAATTTTTAATTAAAGCTATGTTACTTAGAGACAGGACAGAGTCCACAAAGAATGGACTGTGGAAATTCTTTTTATCTTTCAACTGGTAGGTTAAATATGTTATAACAAAATTAGGTTGAACAAATGTTGCTAAGAAAATTGAACAAAGGACACAAAATTAATGCCTGGACAGTTACCTTATACCATACAAAAATATTAACTCATATAAAGTATGTATAACTGCTAACTGCTAAAACTTTTAAACGTAGACAAAGGGAAAAAACAATAGTGTCAAATCTAGGTGAAAATATATTAAGCAATGAGTTCCCAGGTATGACACTAGAAGCTTTAGAAATGACATGGATGAGACATATGTTAAACCTGTTTTTTAAAAATTATTGCTTTAAGAACATTATTTAAGAAATACTGATTTATATTAAATAGATCTGATCATATAACAACCATGTCTGCATTATCTGGTGAGAAACAGAAGGAGTGGTCCTCAAACATTGGATTGTCACCCAAGTACCAAAGAAAGTGGAGCTAGGAAGTAGTTAAATGAAATTGGTTCATATGATTGTGAAGGTTTGAAAAAATACAAATCTGCAAAATACATTAATAGGTTGAAGACCCAGCAGTTCAAGTTCCAAACAAGCAGTTGCTTGAAATAACTCTGCAATCAAGAGAGGTCACTCTGTTCTTAGTTCAATTTTGATTCCATTGATAAGATGAGGTTCATCAACATTATAAGGAATAATTGACTTTACTCAGAGGACACTAATATAAATGTCAATCTAATCCAATATGACACCATCACATACTTTTCTAGAACAATGCCTGCCCAGTCTGTGCATGATCACTCATCCTGAGTGATATTACATCATTATGAGAACTTATATTCAATATATTACATTAATTCTTACACAAATATAAAAATACTCCAAATAAAATATGGGTTAATTGATTTTTTAAAGAAAATATATCAATGAATAATAAATATCAGATAAGAGCATCACCATTATTATTTGCTATTGAAATATAATCAAGATAAACCACACATTCCAGTCTGTTCAAATTGTAAAAAAGATGGACTTATTGCAAGTGTTAGTGAGAATATAGATGAGTTGCAAACTTTTTTACATTGATGGTAAAGATTAAAAATAGTGAAGCTGCCGGGAAAGAGTTTAAAATTTCTTCAAAATTTTAAGTAGAGAGTTACCAAATGGCTCAGCAATTGCAGTCCTAGGCATCTAAAATAAATGAACATAAATGTAAAAAAAACTTAACACTTTAATCCCAAGTTTTTTTAAACTCTAACATAATACATGAGTTCTTAAACTCATGTATTATGACAGTTATAAAAACTAGAATTTCAAAATTAAAAATAAAATTAAAACCTAGAATGCATTGTATCCATATACTTATTGCATATAGTGACAGTCTGATTATGGGCTACCTGAATCACTGTATCAAGAAAATAATTGCAATAGAAAGGAATATTTTAGTTGGTGTTGTCATGTTACAAAATGCCCAGTCCCAGATGTATAATGAACTGTTCTTTACCAGACAGAGTACATGTTTACAATACTCAATTAATACATCTGGCTGACTTTAATTGCATTAGCTTTATCGCACCAGAGGTGGCATAACTTTCATGTGAGATAATTGGCTTTGCTCAATTTGAAGAGACACGTTAATGCAACTCAGCAAGCTCAATTAAATCTGTTTTCAAAGTAAAATCACAATGTGATGCATTGTGGGTAATGGCATGATAATTATTATATTGGTTTTGAAACTAAGGTTTCTGGAATGCCCATTGGTGCAAATGAATTTCTTCATTTGGGATACAAAGGCAAACAAGCAAGATGCCTGCTTTTTCAGGATTTACTAAACTTATATGAGTGCCACTTGATCAGGGGAACTTTTATCTTTAGTTTTCTTAAAGGAACATTTAATCTTTCAAATAAAACTTATAATGACTTTTCTCAGTGGATGGTGACATGCATTTATCCATCAAAATATGTTTGCATGTGACACAGTTTTGCACTTGAAGAAAATATTTGGCATTTGAAGAATAACTATTAATGGTTACAAGTGAACTATGAGAGTTTTGCCAAATATGTCTATTCATATCAACAATAATGTAAGTAATGATATTCATTTTATTGACATCATAATTTGTGTCTATTCCAATAATATTTCATTAAATTGAAATGTATCTGACCTTTACAGTCTCAGGGGCACACTAATAGTACTCAGGACATAATTCTATATCTGCACTTAGGGATCACTCCTGGTGTGATCCCTCAGCAAAAAACAAGATATTTTGATTCTCTGATCTCTGATAAATGATAGGCCTAGCTAGCTTAGTAGCTTTGCTATTTTATTTACTCACAGCTTAATCTATTAATATGTTCTTAAGCCAGGGAGACATCTCACTTCTATGTAAAAACTGATGGAGGGTGTGGCAGTTACAGAAGTTAACTTGACTCTGAATAACTTCTAACTTATTATTACACATCTACTATAGATTGGGCACACCTCCTCTTTATACCCACTGGACCTAGCATGGGACAGTTAGAATTTACCAGGAGATGGCGGGATGGGTGCTGCAACACTGTTTGACCAAAACCCAAATATGAACTTTTAATTGTATATCTTTGTAATTTTAAAAAATAAAAAATTTAAAAAAAAGAATTTACCAGGAGACTACCACCCTGGCTATGTTGAGAATATTGTTTAAGATTATAGGAAGGATCATACTAGTTTGCCCTCAAGCAGGCGAATGTTACCCTTTCAGTTAACGGAGAACCAGATACTCAGAATCACCCTGGTGCAGATAATAAATAAGAAACACCTTATGGGTACCATCTAGATTACAAGGAGCCCATGAAATTAAGATATATTATTTTGTACCAGCCCCCTCTCTTCTCCAGTGTTTTATATGAGATAATCTCAGAAGAAGGGATTAGTCCTTAGCATAATCCTTTGTTTATAACTGTAGTAGGATGTGATACCACCCTTCTACACTCCTATACTATCTAGAAGCTGTTTAGGGTTCTTTGTTGACAGGACCCTCCCTGAAGTTCGGATAACTTTTGTGTATATAAGGGGACTGATTTGAGGTCTTTTTGGTAGGGCTCTCTCTCAGGTGAGATCCTCTCTTTAGTGGGACTCATTACTGGTAGGACCCTCTTTAGTAGGACTCCTCTCTGGCGGGATCCACTTTGGTGGGACTCTCTCTTTCTGGTGGGATCCTTTTTGGTGGGAGACTTGGGACTTGTGGGTACGGTCTAAGTTCTGACCAGAGCTAGAGTTCTTTCATTAAATTGGAACTGCTCTGGACTCTTGAGTTTTCATCCATTCCCTAGCAGCCTTGTAGGTACAAGAGAACTTCTGTCTGGGTAGTGTTGGGGATCTCAGTGACTCCTGATAGATTTCCAATATCTGATCCTTGACAATTTTATTAAGAATTTTCACAAATACAAATATATTTCACATTTAAGTTCACATAAATATATAAAATATGTGTATAAATATATGCATGTAAATAGTTTATGAATATGTATGTTTAATATATCTTGTCTTTCCGTTGTTCATCAATTTGCTCGAACGGGCACCAGTAACATCTCTATACCTTCTCTCCCGTGCTAGTGTAGCCCAAGAACATCTACTTGCTCCAGGAACACAAAAAGCCTCAAACCACTCCTTCAGGTCATGGGAATGAGCTATTCCTTTAAATAGTTTATGAATAAATATATATTTAATATATACATATTTAAATTCTGTAACAGTATATGAGAAAAATATAGGAGGTTATGTTTTTACCTTGCATATAAAAACCCTGGTTCGATATGTAGCACCATGTGCAATCCCATGAGCCCTGACAGGAATTGTTCTAGAGAACAGAGGCAGCAATAAACCCTGAGAACTATTTGGTATTATCGGAAAACAAATAAAAAGAAGGGGGGCGAAGCAATAGCACAGCAGTTAGGGCATTTGCCTCACATCTGGGAGACCGAATTCCATCTCCAGCATCCCACATGTTCCCCCAGCACTGCCAGGATTAATTCCTGAGATAAGGATCAGGAGTAATCCCTGATTGTCGCCAGGTGTGACCCAAAAAGCAAAATAAATAAATAAACAAATAATTAAAAAATTAAAAAATATTTTTAAAAAATTAAAAAGAAGGAAGAGATGAGAAGAGAAGAGAAGAGAAGAGAAGAGAAGAGAAGAGAAGAGAAGAGAAGAGAAGAGAAGAGAAGAGAAGAGAAGAGAAGAGAAGAGAAGAGAAGAGAAGAGAAGAGAAGAGAAGAGAAGAGAAGAGAAGAGAAGAGAAGAGAAGAGAAGAGAAGAGAAGAGAAGAGAAGAGAAGAGAAGAGAAGAGAAGAGAAGAGAAGAGAAGAGAAGAGAAGAGAAGAGAAGAGAAGAGAAGGAAAGGAAAGGGATGCGTAGGGAAAGGATGGAAGGGGCAGAGAAGGGAGGAGAAGAGAGGGGAGGGACAGAAGAGAAGGGACGTTTTTAAGTAATGCCTGTTTTAGTGGTGAAACATCTCTCTGGGCTTCCTTGGAGATGGAGTATGGGTCTCTCTTTTCCCCACCCTTGTCCCATCCAGGAGGCCGGGTGGACCTGTCCACGAACTGCTCCTGGGCTGTCAGCTGTGAACCAGAGTCACAGATACATGGGGAAGCTGCTATTGGCTCTTCCTGTGCTTGGCTGATCTTCAGGCATTGGAGAGAAACAATGGATTCTGGCCCTGATAGAGCCTTGGAAGAAGCCAGAGTAACTCTCCACCATGATGGCAGCCATTTTCAACAACCAGACTCCACAGCTTGTCAGAGCTTGACCCAAGAGAAAAGCCAATCACAAGCCCAACTCGACAGAGCCACACCCTAGAGAGAAGTCTATTTCAAGCCCAGGTATGCTGGTCTCAGTGAATAAAATCACCGGGCTGCCGTGGATCTGGAGCTAAGGTCCCTATCCCTCACCTGTGTCCTGTCTGGGAGACCCTGTAGACCCCCGATGAACTGCTCCCAGTCATGAACCAGACACACAGGCAGATACACAGTACAGAGCTTCTACTGGTTCTCCCTGTTGCACACAGCCTGCAGCTCCGTGGTTCATCAGTCAATGCAAGAACTGAGAGCCAATCCCACCCACATGGCAGAGCCTGGCAAGCTACCAGTGTCATATCCGATATGCCAAAAACAGTAATAATAATAGACTTCATTCCCTGTCCTGAATGAATGGTTTGAGGCTCTTCTGTTCCTGTTAGCAGATGCCCTTGGGCAGATGCCCTTGGGCAACACTAGTATGTGACAGGGACTAATGGAGACATTACTGGCACCCGCTCGAAAAAAAAATCGATGAACAACAGGAAGACAAGTGATACAAGAGGGACAAGATAGTATTTCATCTTGCTTTTTATTTTCCTGAAGCTCTTTTTATGTATTGATAACCTGTATCACTTATCTTCCCATTGATTATCGATTTGTTCGAGCAGGCACCAGTGATGTCTCAATAGTAATAAATACATAAAGTTTATTCAAATCTGCTAGAACTTTTAGGACTTTGGAGTCAAAAACTCAGAATTTGATTTTAATATAATTTTGGTGACAAATATTATTAACTTCCATACAGTTCAATATTGTTTTATTTCAATTATTGTCTTAAATGTTTTCTTAACCTCAAGTTATGAACTTTTTGCTATCACTAAGAGCTGTGTATATTGATGCATGTGTTAATGTATGATTTGTCTTCATATTTCACATTTGTATATACAATAAATTGCTATTTGTTTATGGTTTGAAGTAGTGTCAGGTCATAAATTGCAAATGTATTGATATATAGGGGACTCGGTATTGCTTATTGGAGAAAAATATCTTCATCTATGATTTATTGTCAAGAAACTAATCAAATAGTTATATATATGAGGCCTATTATATATATGAGGCTCATATATATATATATATATGAGGCTCATATATATATATATATATATATATATATATATATATATATATGAGGCTTTCCTTATAAACTGCTTTATCCAGTGAATAGTATCCTACTTAATATCTTCAGGAGTGTACTGGATTTTCTCACTCCTATATATATAGTTATTGATTTCTATAAAATATTGAGTTTCATAGAAATAAAGTGCTGAAAACCTGATTGAATATAATTATCCTATATGTTGCATTTGAAGTTTTCATCAAAATTGAACTTTTTCATCCTAAAAAATGCATTTCTCTACATGATTTAAAATACCTTAATTTCCATTAATAATGATGCATAATTTTCATTGTTTATTATCAAAATTTTTACATATACTTTAATCCTTTACAACAAATGTATCCTTAGTTCTTGAAAGATTTTGATTAAGTATATAAAGTATATAATTTTTAATTATTTTTAAAAATATTTCAGAAAATATTTCTATTTAGGGCCATTAATCTTCTGCTAATTTTGTCCCTGTTTCTCTTGTTGATCACATGTATTAATAATTTTATTATAAAAATTGATGGTTAGAATTATATAACTGAGAATTTTCTTGATTATGAATGTATTTTGTAATAAAAAATTTAGTAAAACATCAAAAAATGGGGGCCAAGTATTGTTTATTATTTCTAAGTCTGGGAGAAAATCCAGCAGCAAAAGCAGCATTATTCAAGACCTCTTTGTATTATGTACTATATTTAGATATTTTCAGAATCAAAAACTTCCATTTCTAGCTTTATAAAATTTACTGTTTAATGTTTATTTAATGAATATATTTTGTCAACTATAGAAATAGCAACAGTTTTTTTTATACCTTGTTACTTGTGGAACAAAATGAAATTCAAGTTAGATTAAACCTGGATTATTGATATGTATCCAGTTTAGAAATATTATAAATTAGTTTATGTGTTTAAAGTAATGTAATTTTAATATAAATGTATATGATTCTTTGTCTTGCACAAATTATTGTGTTGATAGTCATGAATAACACCAGAAATGTATTAAATTACAGTAATGAAAATAACTTTATGATAAATTTCTCCTTGAATTTATATAGAAGTCAGGGTATTTGTACCACTATAAACCACAAATTAGTTGTACAATTTTGTTAAACATGTATAACAGTATTAAGATATTAACTCATATACTAATGGGGTGGAATATTGTCTTTAATTTTGTATTTCCTAGGGACCATTGAGACAGTGTAGTGTTTAGAGTGCTTGTCTTGCAAACAGACAGCCCAGAAGTAATTTCTGAGCATGTCAGGTGTGGCTAGATAAAAAGAGAGAAAAAAAGAAATAGAGAAAGGAAAGGAGAAAGAAAGAAATAAAAAAAATTAGAAAGAAGGAACAAAGGAAGGGAGGAAGGAAAGTTAAAGAAGAAAAGGAAGAAGAAATGTTCTGTGTCCATTCATTTCCAAAGTTAAGTCAACATATTATCTTTTAGCTTTTAATCATACTGTAATTTTATATTTGTAAAATTACTAAATTGTCTGAAAATCTTCTGTTGGAGATTTTAATAATATTATATTTTTCCAGTTATCAGGTCTTATTTATTTAATATAATGGGGACATAGCAGCAGTGTTGTGCTCCCTAGACTCTCTTATCCTTCCTCAGTTCTAGAAGTGTGGTGCTCTAGCCTAAGATATTAAGGGGCCATTAGGGCAATATTCAGTGGTATAGGTGTTGTGAAAATATGGTTTTCACTATCTAACGCAGAGTTCTGTTCATGGTAAAAATGTTTCCCACCACTTATTCACTATACCTGCTACCAGCTGCATTTCTGTGTTGTGCATTTTGTTGAGTTTCAACCATTGCACAATATCATTGTATCCATTAGGATAGTGAATTGCAAACATTTCACACCTACAAATCTGCAGTCCAGATTGCCAACTAATCACATGTACATTAGAGTGCAATCAGAAATGGTTCCTTATCTAAGATCTCACTCATGCATTTCTTATTCACTCTTCCCTTTAGTAATCATTTGTGGTGGAGCAGGAAGGGGCACTTAAATGGTGCTCATAGCCTCAAGGGCCACTACCACAAATTTTCATCAACCCTGTGAGATACTTGAGTGGTAGAGTTCATGGATATTTTACCGCTCCAGTCACTGTAGTTCTCAGGGATAACCAGAAGTTCACAAGGGGCTCCATAATTATACCTTAGAATATTGTGTTGATGTGGTGCTAAGGGTCTAAATCCATGCAGGCAAGGCATACACCTTAACTCTTGCACTATTTCCCAATCACTTATTTGTCATTTATATTTATCTAAATGTTTTTATTTTCATATGCCAATGATTAAAAATTTTGCTATATGCCCCCAGAACTTAAAGATTAAGTTTAAACTTAAACATTAAATTCTGGTGAAGTTTGTACACTATCTTTCAAGAGGCTGTATTGCCTACTTTTTATTGTTTTTGGATAAGCACATATGCTAATTAAGCAATTGGTTACTTAACTCTTTGATATAGACTTAAATAATTTGGAATAATAAAAATAAATTGCTCACATTAATGACTAAAAAGTAAAGTTCGAAATAAAAAAGGGCTTAAGCATGTCAGAACTTGTTGAATTTCCTACGGAAGACAATGAACTAACAATCCTCCCTGTTTTTCATTTTGCTTTTTTTTTTTATTATGGTCACATCTGGAAGTGGTGTGGGCAAGTCCTGGCTCTGTGCTCAGAATTGCTCCCAGAGATCCTGGAGGATCTAAGTGATCAAACCTTGCCTCATGCATTCAAAGAAAGTACTCGGCCTATTAAAATACCTTGCTGGCTCCATGAATGCTTTCTGAAATGAAGATTAATAAAGGACTACTTCAACAAGGAAAGAAAAACAAGGATGAAAGGAATTGAACTAAAGAGTATAGTAGTTGTGACTAGTGATGTAGTTCAATGGGGTAATGTCCATGCTTCATTTACTTGAACTTTAAGGTAAGTGCACAAAGGTTAACTCAAAAAAGCATTAAAGGTGTCTGATCTGAGCCTATAATTGCATCAAATAAAATATAGACATGGTGTGGTTTCAGGTAGTTTCAATGATTCACTTGAAATGGCAAAAAAAACAAATTAAAACAAATAAATGGTATTAAAATTAAACTTCAAATTTTTTTGCTCCTGAAAGGAACTATCACTGAAAGACTTTTGCAAAAAAAATACCTGCATATTATATATCTGAGTTCAGTATGTTTCTGCATATATGTGCATTTTATATTTTTTAAATTTTTAATTTTGTATACACACATATGGAGATGATATTGGTGCCCGCTTGAGCAAATCGACAATTTTTTGTAGACAAAAATCTACAATTTGTGTAGATATTTTTAACTTCTTTAAAACTGGACAGAATGAATGGGATAATTACTGGGGCAAAATAATTTAAATGTGAGAATTTATAATAATACAAGATCTAGACTAAATTTGAAGTATTGCATAGCTGTTGTATTATGGAAGCAAATTATCTAATTCATTAGTTTTGTTTCTCCTATTCAACTATTGTCCTCTTAGTCTTTCTAGACAGAGAATCTGTATCTTGCATTTTTCTGTTGTGATTCATTTATGTTGCTGGAATCCTGTTATAATAGTGTTGGACTGTGATGAAATGATATCGTTGAATTAGATTAAATCTCCTTCTTTATTGGGATTGCTTCTCTGGATTATGAATTTTACAGCCTTCCAAAAAATGATCTTGTCGTCCCTTAACCTAAAATAATATAGACAATTTAGGAAGTACTTTTGTGAAAGAAACCTTCCACTTTCAGAAATGAAGAAGTTTATAAAACGTGTTCACCCTGATGAGTAGGCAATTTTTGGATGGTGCTTAGGCATATTCATCAATGACTAATATTATATATATATGTATATTTATATATATATCTGTTAATCAGTGACAGATATCATCAGGATGATGATTTTCCCTGTAACATAGTAACATAGTTGGTACAGTCACTGATTTTTGTCATAGTTTCCAAGTTCTTTAAGCTTCTGATTTTGATCTGAAGATGATCTTTAATTTTCCAGTGATTTATTTTATCTATTATTTCTTCCTATGAGTAAACTTCTAGGTTTTTGTTTTTTTTTTCTGCCATGTTTTCTGGTGATGAGCAGGAATGGTGTTCCAAATGGCCATTATATGAGCCTATTCAAGATTTAACCTCCAAGATGTTATCTTTGTTTCTAAATTTATTTTCTTTCGATATTGTTCCTTATTTTAAAATTTTGTCATTTTTAACTTTTAGTACTCTAAAACCTAGATTTGTAGATGGTTTAAAAACATCAAAGTAAGATTTGTTAAGATTAGAATCACAGGAGCAGAAACCATAGTTGAGCAGTAGGTCATTTACCTCATATGCAGCCTATCCGGGTTTGTTTATCATCATCCAACGTTCCCTAAGAACCACCAGGAATAATTCCTGAGTGCGGAGCCAGCAGCAACCCCAGGGCATCGCGAGGTATGACAAAAAAACAAAGAAAATTCTAATCTAGTACACTAAATCCTTTACATCCACTTTTCTGATCTTTGTTTTCCTAGTTTAGTATCAAATTATTCACATATTCATTAATCAAAAATTTGTTGAGTTTTGTAGTAGTTATAAATGTTTGGTTTCAGTGTTTTTCCCATTATTCATCATTGTTGCAGGACTCCTAAGGGCCGCTGCATCTGCTCTGGATTGCCTCCCGCAGATCACTCCGTAGATAAGGGGGTAGTCTAAATGTGGCAGTTTATCCGACCATGTATGCTGTACTAGCTGGTATAAATATTCTCCCATGCTATCACAATCATCGTGGGACTAGCTAGATCTTACCAGCATATTAGCCTGGCCACGTAAGGACACCTAAGTAATTAGACCAGAGAGAAATGCTGTTTGCTTCCAAACAAACAAGCATGGCTCCCTGATAAAATATAAAACTACAATGAAGTAGAGGAGACTTGTGAAGGCTTGGAGAAATATTTAACTGGCATTGGTGTTGATCTTTGGTACAGTGACATGCCATCTCAGAAACCCCCTTCTCTACATTTCAAAGGCCTTCCTTCCGGGCTCAAAACATTAGCACAGTAAAGGCCCTAGGTGAGATGCAGGGAGGGGTTACCTGAGGGCATTGGACCCTCCCTGCTTTCCATAACAATGGGAGGAAGGTCTGAGTTGTGGGGGGGGGTATAAACTTGCCGGTTCCCGCTCTCCCGTGTTTCTTCTTCCCGGTGGAATCTCGCCTTGTGCGTTTTTCCCCTTGGAAGTTATACACGTGGTGGTCGCCATCTTGGCCTACACGTGGCTGGGGTTCTAGCCTGGAATCCTAAGCATCGGGTTTTTCCTTTTTGCTGATTTGTATGCCTGAACCTGTGATAAGTAAAGTCTTTTAAAACCTCATCGGATCCCTGAGTGTTCATCCATTCCTCGCCCGCGGAGGTAGAAGGGAACTTGCCCGCGGACCGGGCGCCCACCTCATCATCAGTAGCATTTATTTTTAAATTTTTAGGTCTGAAAGGTAAGTATAAAAATACTTTAATGAGTCTTTTTTCTGTTCAGCACATAATTTATAAGTTTTTTTTTTTTTTGTTTTTGGCTTTTAGGGTCATAGTTGGCATGTTTAGGGGTTACTCCTGGCTCTGTACTCTAGAACTACTCCTTGCAATGTACAGGGATGGGATGTGTAAGGGCTGCTGGGACCAAATCCGAGAGTGCCGCGTGCAATGCACCCTACCTGCTGTACCATCGCTCTGGCCTCAAAATTCATAGTTTTGAGAAATTTTAGATTTTAATATTGCAGCAAAAAGAGTAAATAGTATATATTTATATTTCCCCTTTCTGTATCTTTATAATTTGCTCACTGCCAAACTCTTTTATTCTAAAAATACAGTAGTTTCTATATTTGATTCTATACTTAAAAGCATAATTCAATCAAAAAGTTGGTTAGAAATGACCAATTATAGTTCATGAAGAATATTCTGATATACAAAGCATAGAAATGCTGAATAATATGTATTTAAAAGAATGGAGTTTCTGATTTTCCGTTAGTTAATATTTTCTATTTTTAAAGTACTATTTTTTATGAAATCTACTTTGCTAATGATTTATCATAAAATAAAAATTAAGGTCTTATTTAAGCTTACTTTGAAGTATTCAACGTATCTCTGATAATAAATATTAATAACTACATGTACTATACTCAGACAATGGTGTAATTAAAAAACATTTCTAATTTCAATTAATTTTGTTGTAAAGAAATTGGAACAGAATATGTGCCTTTGCTTGCAAAGCAGGAATTAAATGGATATTAGTGATCTAAGGAAAATTACAGTTTAAATGTTTTTTATATTATGCTGAATAAGTATAAGTAATATATTTATTTGGTAAAGATCTGATTTTTCAGTTACATAAAGAATACATGTATCTGTGCATTTTTAATATAGTTACATTACAACTTAAAAGAGGCCATTTACTATTTGTACAAACTGTTTCTGCTTCTTAATTAGAACTTTAAAAATAAGAAACTGTGTTGTGTTATATGAATGTGCAAGTAAAAACAACTTAAATAAACCAGGTTAATTAATACACACATATTATATATATGCATATATATATAGTTCATACATGTATCAATTTATAATGGAAATCTGCACACTAAAAGAGCAAATAGAGATATTTCTATATGTATCAGAGGTTCAGTTCGAGCAAACAATTTGCATCCCTTTAAACTTGACTACGGGACCAGAGTGATAGCACAGTGAGTAGGGCTTTTGCCTTGCATGTGGGCGACCCAGGTTCAATTTCAGGCATGCCATATGGTCCCGTGAACACCATCAGGAGTAATTGCTGAGTAAAAAGCCGGGAGAAACACTTGAGCATTGCCAGGTGTGACCCAAAAAAACTTTAAAAAAACTTGACTACAAAGTGTTTTATTTTCTTTTTTCTTTAGTATTCCTTATTAATATTTTATTATACCACCGTTAGATATACAATTACAACGTTGTTCATATTAGGAGGCTTTGGTCACATAGTGGTCCAGCACCCCTCCCTCCACCAGTGCCCATTTTCCACCACCAAAGTCCCCAATTCCCCCCCCCTTCCCATAGCCTGCCTCCATAGCCGGTTCTTTATCTCTTTTCTCTCTCGTCTCTTTTTCTTCTCTTACATATTGTGGGTTGCAATACATAAAATTATAAGCCATCATGTGCATTTTTTTGCCTGCATTTAATGCTCAGTTCTAGGTTGGTATTAGCTCTTTCGACATTTATTCGCACATGATCCCTTATCTGTCTCATCTAACCTCTAACCTCTGACTTCCACACATTTGTGGTAATTTCCTTTCCACTTTTGGTAAGACCTCCTGTTCCTGAACGTTTCGCCTGACATTGGATTTTGGTATCATTTTCTATATATATATATATATATATATATATATATATATATATATATATATATGTATGTATATGTAAATTGTATGTATGTATGCCATGCAAATAAATGCAGTCATTCTATATCTCTCTCTTTCCTTCTTACTAATTTCACTCAACATGATCCTTTCCATGTCCATCCATTTATAGGCAAATTTCATAACTTCATTTTCCTAACAGCTGCATAGTATTCCATTGTGTAGATGTACCAAAGTTTCTTTATCCAGTCATCAGTTCTCAGGCATACTGGTTGTTTCCAGGTTCTGGCTATTGTGAATAGTGCTGCTATGAAAATAAAAGTGTGCATGGTGTTTCAGCTGTGTGTTTTTGGCTTCCCAGGGTATATTCCCAGGAGTGGTATGGCTGGGTCAAATGGGAGCTCAATTTCTAGTCTTTGGAGGAATGTTCATATTGTTTTCCAGAAAGGGTGTAGAAGTTGACATTCCCACCAACAATGTATGAGAGTCCCCTTTTCCCTGCATCCACACCAGCACTTGTTGTTTTTACCTTTTTGGATAAGGGCCAGTCTCTGTGGTGTGAGGTGATCTCATTGTTATTTTGATTTGCATCTCTCTGATGATTAGTATTTTTTCATATGCCTTTTGGCCATTCGAATTTCTTCCTTGTCAAAGTTTCTGTTCATCTCTTCTCCCCATTTTTAATGGGGTTGACTGTTTTCTTCTTATATAGCTGTACCAGTGTGTGATATATCCTGGATATTAACCCCTTATCAGATGGGTATTGGGTGAATATTCTTTCCTATTCTGTGGACTGTCTTTCTATCTTGGTCACTGTTTCTTTTCGAGGTGCAGAAACTATTCAGTTTCATGTAGTCCCATATGTTTATATTTTCTTCTAGTTGCTTTGTTAATGGTGTTTCACCTTTGAAGATGTTTTTAGCTTCAATGTCGTGGAGGGTTTTTCTTATATTTTCTTCAACGTACTTTATGGATTCAGGTCTGATATAGAGATCTTTAATCCATGTTGATCTTATTTTTGTGCATGATGTTAGACACAGGTCCAAATTCATTTTTTGTACATGCCGCTGGCCAGTTTTCCCAGCACCACTTGTGGAAGAGACTTTCCTTACTCCATTTTGGACTCTTTGCACCTTTATCAAAGATTAACTGATCATGTCTTTGAGGGTGGGTGTCAGGATACTCAACTCTATTCCATAGGTTCACAGGTCTGTTTTTATTCCAATACCACACTGTTTTAATTACTACTGCTTTGTAGTACAGTTTGATGTTGGGAAAGGTGATGCCTCCCATCTTCTTTTTCCCAAGGATTGCTTTAGCTATCCATGGGGGTTTATTATTCCATACGAGTTTCAGGACTGTTTGGTCAATTTCTCTGAAGAATGTCATGGGTATCCTTATAGGGACTGCATTGAATCTGTACAAAGCTCTAGGGAGTATTACCATCTTGACAATGTTAAGTCTCCCCATCCATGAGCAGGGAATATGTCTCCATTTTCGTGTACTTTTATTTCTTTAAACAGTGTCTTGTAGTTCTCTTTGTATAGGTCCTTTACACACTTGGTTAAGCTGATTCCTAGGTATTTGATTTTCTGTGGCACAATTGTGAATGGAATCGATTTATTCATATCCCTTTCTTCTCTTTAATTATTTGTATATAGGAAAGCCACCGACTTTTTGGGTATTGACTATGTACCCTGCCACAGGGAGTGCCCGCCGCACGAATACACCTGCTAGAGAGAGGGGGAAGCATCAGGGGGCTTTATTTTTTTTCTTCACGGAGAGCGCAAATGCAGTCCCCACTACCATAAATTATGCAGTCGAGTTTCCCACATTCAGGGAAATTGCAGGGGTCAGCATATCAGGAGTGGAATGGATAAAACCTTGCCCTGGGAAAACCACCTTTGTGATCATATTATTTTTCCTGCCAGGTAAGCATACTAAGTGTTTCACAAATTATCTGTTGCCTTTACAAGTTATTGGTATTACCGGTCAGTATATTTGCCATCTCTTATGAAATAAACCACTTTATTTTGTCTCTATGTTCTCTAAAGAGAAACACAGCATACAGGATATTTTTTGGCATATGTGACCTATTATCCTATTATAGTGGTCAACTAAATTTTAGAATCTCTGAAGCAGAAAAGCTGCTTACTCTGTAAAATGATGATCTTACTATTCTTGAATGAAATGAAATGATAAAACTACTGATTTCAATAAAATAATGTGGACTAAAAATTCAGTTGTGTAAATTAAGCCAAATGAAACTGGAATTGCAGTGCACATAATATGTTTAATGATTGTATTGAAAAGTTAGGGATACTGATGAGAGTGGTTATAAATATTTCAATTGATTTTGAAGGAAATGGAAAGCAAAAAAGTAGTAGAGATCAACTACTAATATCAATGGTTATTATTTCAAATCACCTGTTAAAATCTGATGCTATCATTGCAATTATCCTAGACTAAGAATTTTGTTTGTTTGTTTTTGAACCACACTGAGTGGTTCTCAAGGTTTACTCCTGACTTTGCAATTAAGAAGTATACCTGGCAGTGTTGTGAACCATATGGAAATCTAGGTATCAAACTTGGGTCAGCTCTGTGTAAGGCAAGTGCCTAATCCACTGTACTTTCACTCTGTCTCCTCTATATTATATCTGGCAATTAAGCATAATATTCCTGGAGGTTCAAAACTGGAATTTAATCTAGATACAAAAAAAAAACTGTTAGTTGGCTAACTCAGTGTTTAGTAATAAGAATTTACATCACAAGACTTAATTTTATGACATACAAACTCCTTTTTTGTTGGGGTTTTCTACATCATTTATGAATATGATGTTTGCAATATTTGCTACTTATTCCTTATAAGTCACTTTATTGGGAGCCCAAACTCCCCAGCCCAGCCGAGCCAATTCTGGGCTGGGCAATCTAGAGATAAAAACAGGAAAATAGCTCTATAGAAATGTAGCAACTTCAGGAGACTTCTGGCTTTTTCAAGGACCCAGAGCTAAT
Organism: Cryptotis parvus; assembly: GCA_021461705.1. Taxonomy (NCBI): domain Eukaryota; kingdom Metazoa; phylum Chordata; class Mammalia; order Eulipotyphla; family Soricidae; genus Cryptotis; species Cryptotis parvus. The sequence continues at coordinate 81,879 of JAJIBD010031701.1, forward strand.
TCAAAGCCTCCTAGTAGAGCTGGGAGGAGCTATAAGCTAAATGTAACTTCCCCTGGCAGGAAGGGTCAAATGCCCTCAGATAATTTCTCCCAGCACCTCACCTAATGTCTTGAGCCAAGATCTGCCTGGAAAAGCCTTTATAGGGTAGAGAAGGGGGTTTCTGAGAAGGCATGTCTCTGCACCAAGACTATACTAATGCCAGTTAAATATTTCTCCAAGCCTTCACAAGAGTCTCCTATACTTCATGGTAGTTTTGTATTTTAGTTGCCTTTGAGTTATTCAGGGGGCCATGCTTGCTTGCTAGGAGGCAAACAGCATTTCTCTCTGGTCTAATTACTTAGAGATTCAACATGGCCAGGCAAATATGCTGGTGAGATCTAGCTAGTTCCACGATGATTGTTATAGCATGAGAGAATATTTATACCAGCCAGTATAGAATACATGGTCAGATAAGAGTGCCACATTTAGACTACCCCCTATCTATGAAGTCACCTGTAGGGAGGCAATCCAGGGCAGATGGAGAGGCCTAGGCTTTTAGGTGCCCTGCAACATAGCCCAATGGCATCTGGTTGATTCAGGAATATGAAGAGTCTCAAACTGTTCCTTCAGGGTCTTGACAAGGAAGTCTGACCATCTTGTAGGTGGGCGGCCACGAGATCTTTTAACATCCCGTGGGATCCAGTTGGTAAAGGCTCTAGTCTAGTGGTCATCTCCAAATCACATTACATGTCCAGCCCATCTGATTTCCGATGCCTTGGCAAACGAGACAACATCCCTGATTCTGGAATAGTGACGGAGGTCGGAACTCCGGATTCCTTCTTTCACTTGAGTGAGGCGTGATGTTCCAAGCATAGCTCTTTCAATTCCTCTCTGGGAGACCAGAATAGCATTCTCATCCTGCTTTGTTTGGGACCAGGTCTCTGAGGCATATGTTAATGCAGGGAGAATGGTGGAGTCAAAGAGATGTGCCCAGAGCCGGAGATTCTTTGTCCTTTTAACTATTTCTTCGATGCCTTTGAAGGCATTCCATGCTTCCGATGCCTTTGAAGGCATTCCATGCTGCTCTCTTCTTCCTGCGCAGCTCAGGTTTTAGGTCGTTCATCATGTTGACTTCTCAAAGTAGGTACACATAACTGCTGCATTCAGAGATGTCTGTTCCATTGAGAGTGAATGGGGCCTCTGGAACTAGTTCATTTTTCATAAACATAGTTTTCTTTAGATTCAGCTGTAGACCTATGTTTCCACATTCTCTGTCGAAGTCAGCCAGCATTTGTGCCGCTTGGCTAATGTTTAGTGTTATTAGAACAATGTCATCCAGCGAAGCGGGAGGTGGTGTAGTTGCTGACTATCTATCTTCACCCCCATTCATTTTTAAATGCCATGTCCAATATTTCATGCTGCTTTTATTTGCTCCCAAAACACTTTACTTTATTTTTTTATATCTTGTGCCCATTCTGCATAACCAATGTGCTACGTATAAGGTCGTATGGGTGCCTCTGGTCAATATCCAGTTCAGAGAAATGTCCATATTATTTTCTAAAAGGGCTGGACCAATCGGCACACCCATCAACAGTGGATGAGAGTCGCTTTTCTGTGCATCCACACCAGCACCAGTTGTTCTCTTTTGGATTTGTGCCAGTTTCTCTGCTGTGAGATGAAACCTCATTGTTGTTTGATTTGCAACTCCCTAATGGTTAATGATGAATAGCACTTTTTCTTATGCCTTTTCTCCATTCAAATTTTTTCTTTGTCGAAGTTTCTGTTCATTATTTCTCACCATTTTTGATGGGGTTGGTTCTTTTCTTCTTGTAAATTTCTAGCAGTGCTGGATGTATGATGGATATTAACCCCTTATCAGATGGGCATTGGGTGAATATTCTTTCCCACTCTGTGGGCTGTCTCTTGATCTCAGTCACCGTTTCTTTTGAGGTTCAGAAGCTTTTCAGTTTTATATAATTCCATTTGTTAATATAGGTTCCGTTTGCTTTATCAGTGGTTTTTCGTCTTTGAAGATGTCTTTAGCTTCGATATTGTAGAGTGTTTTTCCTATTTTTCTTTGATTGCCCTTATCAGTTGTCACTTTTCTTCCTTTTGTTCATCGATTTGCTCGAGCAGATGTCAGTAACATCTCCATTTGTTGGAAATGAGGTTCATTATTGTTACTGATTTTGGCATATTGAATACACCATGAGTAGCCTTCCAGGCTCTGCGGTGTCCCTGGGTTCATCCAGGGCACCTAGTCTCTTTCTATGTCAGACTATGAACCATCCAGGGCCCACAGGGCAGAGCCCTGGCTGTAGAAAACCCTGTCCCTCTCTACCACCTGTCAATGCTGTTGGGCACCACAGCTGCTCCTATAACAACTTGAGGGGTGATGGCCCTTATAGATTTATTTTTGATGTTGAGATTTTTAATCTTATTTAGTGTCTCCACGAAGAAGTCTGACCATCTTGTAGGTGGGTGGCCACCTGTCTTTTGACGCGTTGGGATCCAGTCAGTAATGGCTCTACTCTAGTGGTCATCTCCAAATCGCATTACATGTCCAGCCCATCTGATTTTTGACGCCTTGGCAAATGAGACAGGGTCTACAGCCATACCACCCTGAATGTGTCTCATCTCGGCTGGTCTCAAAAGCTAAGCAGGGTTGGGCCTGGTTAGTACTTAGATGGGAGACCGCCTGGGAATACCAGGTGCTGTAGGCTTAAATAAATAAAGGGAAAAAAATTCCTGATGGTGATTCTTGAATTTATTAAATTGTTACTAATGCAATCTGAGAAATATAAACCAAATTTCTCATATTTATATAACTATTATTTTATTTGAAATGCTCTACTGGTGAAGTTTTTTTTTATTTGAAAATTATAAACAATCACCAAATGTTCAATTAAATGTTTTTTAATCAAATATTACAACTAAATTTATTGCTTTCAATTCTGGCTCAGACCTTAATGGTGCTCAGGGCATCTCAGAACAAATCATGTCCATCGTCATAAAAATCATGCACTGTAGTTATTTGAGACATCTTGGTTACGTGTTTATGTTACAGGTAATGATGGTTTTATTAAGTAATAATAGTTTTGTTAAGTAATGATTCTGGATTTGAATTTGGACATTAAGGAACTAGAGTTAAAAACAAATTTATTTCATATCATGAAATTAGTTATTAAGTTTATCAGTTTTGTTTTTGTTTTAGATTCGAAAATTTCTATTAACTAAGTACAAATTAGGGCATTTTAAAAAAATTTTATTTAGCTATGTTTAATCTACTTTTGTAACCTAGCCAGAAACTGTTTTCATGGGCTTTTAGGAATTTCTAAACATATCGCTATATTTTGGACTCATAGTTCCTTCTTTGTAGTGATTTTTATAGTATCCAGTTTGTTCTTTTATGCCATTTAATTATCGTAAAACTTAAACAGCCTACTTATTATCAAAGATTCCCAATTTGATATACTATCTTTTCCTATTTGAATTTATTTATTATTAACACTGTGTGTCTTTGCTTTTTTCCTGGACTTTTGAAACATTTCATATTTTGTTGCTGCAAACTAATAAGTGGGACTAGTAAATATTTTTTCAGTGTGACCATTTATGTTAATGTGCATGAGAGCTGTGATTCATCAAGTTTTGTCATAGTGGCAGGCACGACAAACCCCAAATTACTCTAATTTGCCATTTTCTTCCCCTTCTTGATTTGCAAAACATGACATCAATTTTTTACATAATTTTTTTGTTTGTTTGTTTGTTTAGTCACTTTTGAATTGGCATAAAGGTGAAGATGACATCTTCATCTTTACAAGCTTCTTATTAATTAGTAGATACTTAAGCAGCTTATACCCTGTTCTGTATTATTACTCTGTTCTCTATTTACGTGTTTCTCTTGTTAGTCAATTGATTTCCCCAAGCCCCTTCATGTGAGGTTTAGTAGTCTAGAGTAGAGAGAATTATCTTATTTTGATGGGGTATACTTTAAGTATTGCGCACTAGTGAAATTCTTTCCTATAAATATGCCTTTGCTATATGGAGAAGGATCTAGGTGTTTTTCATAACGAGACTTCTCTCTTTCTACTTCTAATTACACATAAGTAATTATTCTTAAACTCTTGCCATGAGAACCTAATGGAGTTTCTAGAGCAAAAGGTAATGAAAGAATGAGATCCTACTATGCCTGTTGCCTCCAGGATATGTTTAATTTTGTACATTAGTCTACACACAACTTCCAGGAATTAGTCAACATTGCTAATGAAGTAATTCCCTACTGTTTCTCCCAGCTTATGGTGCCCAATATTCCTGTTCCAAATGAGAAAATCTCAGGTTAATAGCTGTCTGAATGAGCCTGTCTCTCTATATTTCATGGTAACTATATGCCTGTGACCTGAATTCTTTGACAAGTCCTAGAAAAGTCATTGAATTTGTTTACAACATAAGCATTTTCTCTTATGATGGGGTGGAGTCTTTCAAAATGTATATATTAGAGAAAATATGTCATATATTTTAGGACATCTTTAAGAGGAATAATAGTGCATTTTATTGTTATTAATTAACAATTTCATATGGCAAAAATATATACAAAATATAGAAAAAAAAAACTCTGGCTCTGAGTACAACTCTTCAACTCCACTGTTCTCCCTGCATTAACGTACACCTCAGAGACCTGGGCCCTACCAAAGCAGGATGAGAATGCTATTCGGCTCTCCCAGAGAGGAATCAAAAGAGCTATGCTTGGGATATCACGCCTCACTCAAGTGAAAGAAGGAATCTGGAGCTCCAACCTTCCTCGCTGTTCCAGAGTCAGGGATTCTATTTCGTTTGCCAAGACATCGAAAATCAGATGGGCTGGACATGTAATGCGGAGACTGCTGCTGGACTAGAGCCATTACCGACTGGATCCCACGGGATGTCAAAAGACCACGTGGCCTCCCACCTACAAGATGATCAGACTTCTTCATCAAGACCCTGAACGAACGGTTTTGGGCTCTTCATATTCCTGAAGCAACCAGATGCCATTGGGCTACAGTGGCACGTGATAGGGTCAAATGGAAATGTTACTGGCGCCTGCTCAAGCAAATTGATGAATAACGGAATGTCAAATGATCAAGTGATAGCAAAAATGTAATTTATCTTTTGGATATCTTTAATAGAAATAAATAAAAATAACATTTTATGGCTACTATTTAAAGTGTTTAACATTTTGTATTATTTTATTCACATATTTTAATATTTGGTAAACGTGTTTTCTCATGCTGGGAATAAGTAGATAATTTATGCTTTTGGTTCTTACTAACATGAAAAAATAAAGTTTTTCTTAAATTCTTAAGTTACTATTTATGTATGTGTATGTATTATATTATTACACATTTTAACATCCATAAGAAAAGGGAAAATTTTAATTATTTATTTCTTTATTTTAAACCATGTTGTTCCCAATTTTAAAAAGCTGTTCATGATTAGGTTTCAGTCATATAGTGTTCCAACACCCATCTGTCCATCAGTACACCCATACTAATACCAATATCCCCTATTTCCTCCCTTTTACCCCAGCCTGCCTCTAGGGCAAAAACTTTTCTTCTTTTTCTTCTCTCTCTCTCTCTCTCTGTCTATCAGAAATGGATTTTTTTTAACACCTTTTTTTGAAATCACTACAATGTTTTGGCATCATTAAAGTGAAAAAAAATTTTGAACTAAATTTTCCCAATTTTATTTCAATAAAAATTTTAAGTGTCTTCGGATTATTTTCTTAATAAAAATACTTTAAAAATGCATATAAAGACATATGTATGTGTTTGCTTCTGTACTTGAAATAATGACTGATCCTAATAAATGTCTCAGCATTCTTCTCCCCACTTGGTTGGTAGAGTGTTCATTGTTTTCGTGGAATTATAGAAGTATTTCATGACTTCTTAAAGATTTAGTAGATTTATGCTGCTTGCACTAACCTGAAACATAGCTTTTTAACTGTGAAAATGAAACTAAAGTGATAATTAATTAGCAATTATTGATATGGAAACATACAAAAATAATGGGATCCGTATCCAATAAACTTGAAGTGCATCTTAGATTAATCAACTTCTCCAAAACTGAAAATAATCTTCCATCTGGAAGTTCTTCATCATTAAGTTACAGTCAAAGGTTGAGAACCAACTCTGCTAGATATGGTTCTAGATGCTGAGTTACTGTGAAGAAAAGTAACAAAAAAAAAAGTAACTACACTAGTGGATATTCTTATGAAATGAAAACAAATAAAACATAATGACAAGAAACATCAAAGGGAGAGCAGAGATAATATAATGGACCATGAGAATATCTTACTTGCCACTGGCCGGATTTTTGATTATGAAAGCACATAGGGTATACCAAGTACTGCTCTGCCAGGAGTAAGCTTGGAACACAGAGCCAAAAAGTAAGTCCTGAGTACTGCCAGGAGTGGTCCAGTTGGACAAACAAATAGGTTATGTTGAGAGTTTGCAAAAGATTACATGGCATTTAATATACTGACTTGGGTACTATTTAAATAGTTAGATGTGTCACCTACTTTTCAGAATACAATTTTGAATAACATGAAAATGAGATAGATTATAGACTTGAAATTTACATTCTAATATGTGTAAAGAAATGGAGATCTTATGTGAAGCCATATTAACTTCTTTACCTTTTCTCACATATGAGGGAACTCTATTCTTTTCAATTACATATTATATATAATTTAATCAACGATGATAATGGATGAGATTGAACACCAAGCTTCCAGGTACTAAATTCTCAGTTCTTTATAACAAATACTTTTTTATAATTGAATCACCATAAGATACACAGTTACAAGGCTGTTCATGACCCGGTTTCAGTCGCAGAATGTACCAACACCCATCTTCCACCAGTGTAAATTTTCCACCAACAGCATCACCCTTTTCCCTTCCAGTGCAACCCACTCCTCCCCACCCCAACCTGTCTCAAACAACAGTTTCCTTCTTTCTCCTTTTCTCTATCTCTCCCTTTGGGCATTATGGTTTGCAATACACACACTTAGAAGTTATCATAATTTTTTTCCTTTACCTATTTTCAACATGCAGTTCATATACAGAATAATCATTTACAGTTACCTTTGTCATTGTGGTTTCTTCCCTATTCCAACTGCCTTTACACCAAGCACTTGAAGCAAACTTCCAACCAATTCTCCTAGACCTGTTTCTACATGCCTTATGTATTGGTTTCATATTAATATATTTTACATTCTATATTTTACATACATTTCACTAGCATAGATGTACTATCATTTCTTTAATAAATTATCTGTTTTGAGACAATCAGGTTATTTCCAGGTTCTGACTACTGTGACTAGAGCTTCAATAAACATGGACGTGCAAATGACATTCCTACTGTGTGCATATGAGGCCCTGGAATATATTTCCAGAAGTGGTATTGCTGGGTCTTATGCAAGCTCAAGTTTTACCTTACAGAGGAATGCCCGTATTGTTCTCCAAAACGATTGGGAGAGTTGGCATTCCCACTAACAATGAAGAATTCCTTTCTGCCCACATCCATTCCAGCACTGATTGTCTTGTTGTTCTTGTTCGTTTTGGTGTGTGCCAGTCTCTGTGGTGTGAAATGATATCACATTGTTTGATTTACATCTCCCTGTTGATTAACAATATAGAGCATTTTAAAATGTGTATATTGGCCATTTGCATTTTTTGAGGATGTTTCTGTTGTTATATTGTCTCCCATCTTTTAATGGGCTGGATATTTTATTTTTTGACAAAGATCTACCAGTGTCTTACATATCTTGGATATTAATCCCTAATCAGATGAGTATTGTAAATAATTTTTACAAATTTAAAATTGTAAATATTTTTCCCAATCTTTTGGCTTTCTTTTACCTGGGTTACTTGTTGCAAGACTCCTCTAAAAGCCTCTGCATCTGCCCTGGAGTGCCTCCTGCAGAGCACTTTGTAGATAGGGGGTAGTTTAAATGTGGCAGTTTATCTGACCATGTATTCTGTACTGACTGGTATAAATATTCTTTTATGCTATCACAATCATCGTGGGACTAGCTAGATCTTCCCAGCTTATTTGCTGGCCACGTTGGATCTCTAAGTAATTAGACCAGAGAGAAATGCCGTTTGCCTCCAAGCAAGCAAGCATGGCTCCCTGATAACTCAAAGGCAACTAAAAAACAAAACTACCTTGAAGTAGAGACTCTTGCGAAGGCTTGGAGAAATATTTAACTGACATTAGTATAGTCTTGGTACAGAGGCATGCCATCTCAGAAACCCCCTACTCTACCCTATAAAGGCATTTCCAGGCAGATCTGGCTCAAAACATTAGCATATAATAGGGCCTAGGTGAGGTGATGGGAGAAATTACCTAAGGGCATTTGACCCTCCCTGCTTCCCATAATAGTAGGGGAGGTCTGAGCTGAGGGGTATAAAACCTGCTTGCTTCCTCTCTCTCTCTCTCTCTCTCTCTCTCTCTCTCTCTCTCTTTGGGCTTGCATTCTTCTTGAGAGTCTTGTTTATCTCCTCTTTACAGGGCCTTTACACGTGGTGGCTGCCATTTTGGCCTATACGTGGCTGGGGTTCTAGCTGTGAATCCTAAGCACAAGGTTTTTCCTATTGCTGATTTGTATGTCTGAACCTGTGATAAGTAAAGCATTTTTAAAACTGCATCGGATTCCTGAGTCTTCAACCATTCCCCACCAGCTTCGGAGGTAGAAGAGAACTCGCTTCCAGGCACTGTCGGGGACCCTGGCGGCATCCCCGACAGTTACTGTATTTTTTTACAGTACAGAAGCTCCATTTGTTTATCTTTAATTTCCCTAGATTTGTCAGTCGTGTTTCATCTTTGACAATGCCTTTAGCTTCAGTGTCATGGTGGGTTCTGCCCACATTTTGCTCCATGTACCTCAGGAATTCAGGTCTGATCCTTAGGTCTTTAATCCATTTTAATTGACTTTTGTGCCTGGCATTAAACAAAGATCTGAGTTCACTTTTTAAGATGTGAACCATATATATTTATGTGTACTTTTACATGAAAGTCGTCATTTTAATGAATGACCCAAATTAAAAAAAAACATATTTGTTTTTGTACATTTTTTCTTCACTATTACTTATTATGATTATGATGATGATGATGATTACTATTATAACACTGTAAGATAGACATTTACAAAGCTGTTAATTATTAGATTTCAGTCATAAAATGTTGCAGCACACATTCCTCCAACAGTGCACATTTCCAACCACCAATGTTCCCAGATTCCCTCCCCACTCCCCTAGTCTGCCTTTATAGTAGGAACTCTTCTCTCTCTCTTTCTCTCTCTCTCTCTCTTTCCCTCCCTCTCTCTCTCTCTCCCTTCTCTTACTCATAGTGGCTTGTCATACATACATTTAGGGGTTATTAGGTAAATTCCATTGCTTACATTCAATGCTCAGTTCGAGTCTGGGGTTACCTTTTCTAACAATTAGTAGAACACTGGTATATATTTATATCCCCCACAGAAATGAAGTCATTCTCTATCTGCCCTTTTTACTTCTCACTGATTTCACTAAGCATGATAATATCCATATCCATTCATTTGTTTCTTTCTCCTAGGTTTCCTTTTACTCTCTCTCTTGTTTTGAAGAGGGTGACTCCTAAATATTACTCAGGGTATCACAGATCCACTCCCAGCAAATGAAACCAACAGGCCAAATCTCAATTGTGAGGTGCAGTGCTGCTCTTCTGACAGTGCTATAGAAACACCAGGGCTGGATCTCACTGTACTTGAGGAAATACGCAGTTCCAAGTTTAAACTCAGGCATTTGCCCCTTTCTGATGAGCTATCTGCCCTGTCCTCAAGATTTTTGTCCTAGGATAGTTTTAGACAAAAATCATATTCTATTACTTCTATTTTTTCCTAGTTTTGTAAGTTTTCACATTTCTCCTATCAAAAAAACTGCAATTCATTGTGTATATTTGCTTATGATATTTTTGCCACAAAACTAATAAAAACTCTGAAAACCTATATTAAAGTATTTTTTGCTTTATATTTTTATTTTATGAGGCACAAAACTAATACTTTCCCCAGACCTATATTCATTGCTATTCCTTATGGAACCTTGCAAGATTCGTTCATTGAATGTTTATGGTTACTTACAGGTATTGAACTCTTGCTATAAAAGTAACAGGAAACAGTGCACTACTGATCTTTTAAATCATGCCTTTAATAACTCCAAGTGAGAGTCTTAAGTTAACTTGGTTGTGATTTGTTCTTTGGAGCAGAACCAAGGCTCTGACATGATAACAAGAACATTTCTTGAATACTAGGAAGTCTCTTGTGAATAGTTTTAAATATCTTATCATTGTTTCTCTACCAAAACTGATAACTATCTCTATGCCTTTGATAGCTTTCATTGATGAAGTGAATCAAGAAAGTCACTTTAAATAAGGATCTTGGCAGTGATTTCTTTTTTTTCTTGAAGATGCTGCATATTTGATGACAAATATAGTTATTGCTATGTGATTAAAATGTGCAAAATATTTAATTTTTTACTATTTTAATGAGTATTATGAAATGTATATGCATTTAAAAATCCCATACTTGGAGCTGGAGAGATAGTACACCAGATTGGGTGCCTGCCTTGCACCCTGGCAGCTCAGATTTGATTCTTGGCATCCCATATGGCCCCTTAGCAATTCAGGGATTAGTCTCTGAGTAAAGCCAGGGGAAAGTCCTGAAAACTATCAGATTGGTCACCAAAACAAAATAAAAAATAAAACTTTGTTAAATTATCATATATATGTATATATTAAATATTTAAGGATGATGAGAGCAAGTACAGAATTTAGTTACGTAACATAAATTCATATGCAATTTGGTTAGAAAAATTCTATTTTACTTTCTGCCTTCTAGATGCAAATATTGTTTTAATACTCTGTCTATACAGGATGCTTTAATTTTTTAAACTCTTTCAAACTTCTTGCAGTGATACATTGATGTTGGCAAAGGATTAACAGCACCATCCATCAAAGCTGACTAAAAGATTACGGTGAAATTTTGAAAGTGATGTTTTATCAGAAATGGGACTATATAAATATGAAAATAATTCACTTGTAATCAGTTTATAACATGTTATTTCCAAGAGTATATTTTCTTTTGTTTTAATAAATGACATATACATTATAATGCTATAGAGAAATGGGGAGGACATAGCTATGATTTTTTACACATAACTGAGTGATTTGGGGAAAATGTACATTCCATCTTTAATTTTCATGTTCTTATTTGTTAAATGTACAAATCAATATTTTCTGAAAATCAAATTGGTATCACATTTGTATCTATAGTGCATGTCAAAATGATTTACAAAATAAAAATAACTTTTATAAACATTATTTGTTTTTGCTTAAAATACTGATAATATTTTTATTTTAGTAACATTTTACAAGTGTAGAATGACTGTGTATTCAATTAAGCTGTTGGTCACTTATTTTTTGAAATTTATTTTTTTGAGTCACTGTGCCATTCAGTTAGAAGGCTGTTCATATTTGGGTTTCAGTCATGCACTGTTCCAACACCCATCCGTCCACCAGTGCACCTTTCCCACCACCAATGTGCCGCTTTACCTTCCTACCACCTCCGCCCCAAATCTCCCAGCCTGTCTATATGGAAGTTATTTGCCTTCTTTCTCCCTGTCTGTCCCATTGGGCCTTATGGTTTGCAATACAGATACTGAGAGTTTACCATGTTTGTTCCTTTACCTATAATGCTCACAGTTCCTATACAGTGGTCATTTACCACTGTCTTTGTCATAGTGTCCCCTTCCCTATCCCAACTACTTTTACCCAAGGGGTTGAGGCAAGTTTCCAAGTGTGTATCAAACCTCATGTGTTGGCCAAATTTTTAAATATAAATAAAATTAACATTCTAATGGGTTTTTTTGAGCCATTTTTAAGTATGGAGAAATAAATTCCAGGCCTAGTACTTTGAATTATCTTGGTTTTCCATTTTTTTTCTCCATTCTTACCATGATGAAAAGATATTTTGGCTATCTGTTTGACAAAGAGGAATAGACAAATGTTAAAAAAAAATAAAACTATGTTTCAGGGCGGAATGATATCCCAGCAGGTAGGGCATTTGCCTTGTACGTGGCCGGCCCATACTGGCCTGGGTGGATTCTCGGCACCCCATATGGTCCCCCCCAAGCACCGCTAGGAGTAATTCCTGAGTGCAGAGCCAGGAGGAACCCCTGAGCATCACCGGGTATGAACCAAAAAAGAAAAAAAAATCTAAAAAAATCTATGTTTTAATTGAAATTGTTATTGGCCATATTTATAGAGTTAGATAAAACTTCAGGATATGTTGCTTAAAATAAATAAAATAAAATGTTGCTTAAAATAGAAGCATTTTCTTTTCCAAGGGTTATTTGGATCTTTAGATCACTCAGAGGCAATATAATAGATGATTTGATGACAGCTAATAACAACCATACATATACGTATCACCATGCACCCGAGTCTGACCACATGACTTATAGAGCCTTACACAACCTGAAGCTGGGTATTTTCCACTCCTGGTAGACATACTAAATTTGAAATACCTGTCAGTCTTATGAGTATAGGCATATGCTAGAAAAAAATTGTATATGTCTTTAAAGTGCACAGGAAGTGTTCAGGAAAAAAATATAAATTGGATCTTTTTGTTTTGTTTTAGTTTTGGGGAAAATCCCAGTTTTGCTCAGGGGTTACTTCTGACTCTGCACTCAAGAATCCTTCCAAGTGGACTCTGGGAATCATATAGGATGCCAGACTCTGAGGAGCATATAGGATGACAAGGGTTAAACCTGGTTCAGCCCCCTGCAAGTGTAGGCCCCGGGCTGCTATACTGTTTCTCTGGCCCATGAATTTGGTCTTTTTAAAAATTAAACATGTCAAAAATATGAGACTATATACAACTGCTGAAGGAATGAGTATAGTTAAAAAGGAGAAAAATAGGAGAGGGGCTTTGATTGTCTTGTCAATATTCAACATTTAATGCTTCAACAAATAAAGGGGGCTGGTTGGAATATGGTATCTTAGAATAATGATAAAGTTATAATATCCCTAAAGATAACTAAAAACCTTCCCTTAGTGAAGAAGATAGAAAACATGTAAAATCTAAATAATAATTTGACCGATTAACTGAAAACTGGTAGTGATCTGTTGATTTAAGATGAAACTCCTTGGTTATTGAGGATGGGGGTGCTAGCATGGTAACTGGGGATGTTCCCAGCAGGAAATGTATACTAGTGAAGGGTATGTGTTGAAATATTGGATGTGGAACCCAATCATGAGCAACTGTGTGTATCTCATGGTGATTCAATACAATAAAAAGTGTATTACATGCCTCATGGTGTTGGGAGTGACATAATGAAAAAGAAAATATGTGAAAACAGAAAGTAATTTCAAAAAAAAATCTCTTAATAGTAAGAGAAGAGTTTATGATCTAGGTAAACTTTCAGTGGATTGTTTATGCTTAGAAGAATTGTTCTATTTTCACAGAGTTAGAATTCAACTGGTAAAAAAAAATTTATTGATTGGAAGATTTTGTATTGAGGATGGGAATATTGCATCTACTATCTTTGTTTTTAGAATTTCAGTGAAAAAAAGCTTGTAAATTGAAAAGGGAAATTGTCATGTGATCATTTTGAAGAACTGGAAAGATGAGATGGTATAAAATATAAAGGAAAATAAGGCTCAATTGCTGTTTATCACTTTTAAACAGAACCTGTCAGATTATTTGTTTCTGTCGTGCTCTATGTCCTATCTTCTCAATTAGAAACATGCATAACACTTGAACTGAGATTTATTGGAATTAAGAATTTTCACATATGAGTCTGATTCATTCCAATATTAGCTCAATATCCATGGTTGCATTGAAAGTTTTGTATCTCTATACTAACACATTTTTAAAAATTACCTTAGCAAAATGTAAATAGATACATATTTAAACATGAAGAATTGTATTCTAGATTATCAGTAGTATAACCTAAAAAAAGAAATGGTATGTCATAATACATTTCCATTATATTTCCATTCCATTATTTTGTTGGTCAAATGGAAGAGGGTAGAGAGATGGGGACCAGGAAAACGAGGTCTTGAAATTAAATCAAGATGTAATTTAAACGCATTGTTTTATCAATAGTCTTAAAGTAATGGGGATATGAAGGTTGTTTTCACTTTGTAAAAACAAGATCTAAAGCTTGTAAGACAAACTGGCACCAGCACCTGCATATAGAAGAAACTTCTATAGAGAGTAGCTCTAGAAATAATGGTGCAGGAGTGGAAATGTCAGTTCTATGTGTCTGTCCAATTGTTAGCAGGTTATTTAATGCCACTGGAATTAAAATATTGAGTTATAAAAGTGATTAGACACAGATTTAGAGAAGCTTATTGGAAAGTAGTAGAGAAAAACCCATACAGAGAAGGAAATCTGTATGAGACTAAATTAAGTATTGCTTCTTTCACAGGTTTTTAAAAGAAAAACGAGGTCTTTTGTTATTTATCAAAGAAAGTTTCAGAAGATTCCTACTTGTTTTTTAGGTGACATTGTTAATTCAGGACCCATTTGTGTTGCTAAAATTGGAATAACATCTCATATTATCACTTACAGTAGTTGGGGCTATTTATTTAAGACCATTTTGGTTATATATTTCACCTTAACTCAGTTACTGCCCCATGATCTCTTAGTCTTCATGATCCCAATTTCTCAGGGGAAGAATTTATGGACTAGGGGAAACTTAAAACTTCGTCTGCCTCTGAAAGAGCTCAGAAATTTGCAGGAATGTTTAAAATGCAGAATGGGGGATAGTTTAAATGAAGCTACTTGCAAGAACTAAGGAGAAACTGAAGTTTTTCTCTTCTATTAAAAAGTTATGAAAGGAACAAAATGGTGAACTACACATAAAACTGACTTTGCAAAAGCAAGAGTGTGCTTTCCCATTCTGGGAGTTACACATACCTTATGGCAGATTGAATAAATTGGAAGGCAGTAAGCATCTCTCTTGAGATTCTAGTACCTCCACTTCATCAAGCCATCTAAAAAATGTTAAAAAGTAATATTCTGATAGATCTAAGATGTAAAAGAACCAATCTTGGTGAAGATCACATATTTGCATGTTAGGAGAATGTTTTTTGAGAAAAAAACATAACAGAATGTTTTATTTCAAAGCATTAATGTAGTTATGTTTTACTATGTATAAGTAATAAAACAATGGGAATAATAAAGAGCATGAATGAAACATAATAGACCACAAATAGTGAGAAGCTCTAATGAAATGAAAGTCCCAAACTATGAAAAGCTTTGCTGAAATTGAAATAGTAGCCTAAGAGAGAGGGAGATTCAAATTGGAGGGTAAATAATAGGCCCTGAAGAAAATTTCCTGATATTATTTTCAATGGCACTCATTTCCAATGGTGCTTATTTAACCGGTATAAATGGGGAACTAATGTGGTTTAGAAGAAAATGTATTGGAAGTAAAATTGGAATGAGAAGCTGAGACATTTGAAAGGTCATTTATATGACTGTTTCTGCTTCCCTTTGTGATAAGAAGACAATGAGTTAGATGCTAAAATATTCAAGGATCATTAGATACAGAATATAAAATGTATATAGACTTTGCATTACATTAAGAGGGGTTGAGAAATACAAACAAAGGAGAAATTAAGGGACAGAATGAAGAACGCCAGAGATACAGGTGAACAGGGAGAAGAAATAGACCTTTTGCCTGGGGCATATATACAGAGATATGGAGGCAACATAAGGAAATGAAAAATGACCAAAGTTAGAAAAAAAAAAACTCCAGTCATTATTTTTTGAGAATACTATGTGAAAGCAGAATGTACAGTAGATTTCTACAGTTTGAAAGAATAAGAATTCAATTAAAATAATAAGATTTAATTTGTGAAAATATGAGGGATTTTGTGTTAATAGCAGTTCTAAAACTGTGTTTGAAGAGTCAATCAGTACATTTTACAGCTTTGGTTTCAATTTACGGGATACATAGAGCCATATGGATGATTCTTGAAGTTTTAGTATTTTAGTTGTTTCTAAAATAAATAGGGCTATAAAATGATTAGATTAGAAGTGATGTTTTTAGAGGAAATTGGGCAATCAATTCTAATTATAGCTGCCTTTTTAGGATTAATCTGTTAAGCCGTTTACAAACAGATAGTATGTAGCTATGGGAGGGGCAGTTTTATAAAGGCCATAATATGCTCTGCAAATACCCAAAAATTTTGTTTGGTGACATTCACAGTAAGATAAATAGTGACAGAAAAAGACAGGCCCTTGTGTTTTTCTTATATTCGAATAGGATGAGTTAGTTCTACAGAACAAGCAGTATTTATTGCTAAGAAAACCTGCCTCTCTAAATCATTTTCTAGGTCGGAAACACTGAAAATAACGACCGTACCTCTACTTTAACTTTCTGTTAATAATTCATAAAATAGTTTATGGTGTGTGGAGACAAGCACAAATAGAGACAAATCTGAACTTGGTTTATGTGACCAGATACTTAAAGTATGCTAAAGAAGTTACTACATTTCCCTGTACTTTAATTTATTTAGGAATTTCTATAGCTCACAGGTATAAGCAATGTTATTTGTATTAGATAGCAATATATTAAAAAAATTAGAAAAATGTCTAGCACAGAGTTTTTCATATTATCACCACTGTAAGTAGTTCATCTTTTTCCATTACTGAATAGATCTTCCAAAAAAGTAACAGTAACTGTATATTTTAACATCTTTTCACTATAAACTACACTTGTTCACCATGTTATAATATTTTTATGAATATATCTGGAAAATGTTATTTTTGCAACAAATAAATAAAATAAAATAAGCAAGTAAAACATTTGATTTTAATTGCTCACTATTTACTCTAGATCTATCTATCTATCTATCTATCAATCATCTAGCTAGCTAGCTAGCTATCATCTTTTATTTTTGGGACACACCAGGTGATTATCAGGAATCAATTATTACTTTGTGCTAAGGGATCAGTTTTAGCACTGCTTAAAAACCCATATGTGGTGCCAGGGACTTACTTGGGTTAGTTGTATCCTACCCAATGTACTGTCTTCCCAATCACTGTCTTTCCGTTCATCATCGATTGGCTTGAGCAGGCACCAGTGATATTTCCATAGGTCCTGTCTCATGCTAGTAGAGCCCAAGCGCACCTGCTTGCTCCAGGAACATAAAGAGCCTCAAACCATTCCATCAGGTCATGGGAGTGAGGTCTAAAATTGTTACTGGTATTTGGCATATCAATACGATATGGGTAGGTCACCAGGCTCTGCCTTGTGGGTAGCAAACTCTTGTAGTCATCTCTAAATCCAGCATTTATTGATGTAAGGGGGCTGTGATAGGCTGGTCTGCTGGGTGGAGTTCTGACGAGAGGGAAGTCCGGATGTGGAAAATGGAGGCCCTCATGGAGTGGGGGTCGTCTGACTTATTGCAAGGCTCTGTTGGGGTGGCAGGCCAGGGCAAGAACCCGCTATCCCCTCCTAGGTGCCTCGTGAGCGGCTGGGCACAGGGAGAGCCAGTAGTAGCTCTGCTCCATGTCTGTGAGTCTCTGGATCAGCATATCTGAGCTGGATTTAAAAAAAGACTGCTGCAGGGTGGATCTCTATGATCCAGGCTGTGATAGTCTGGTCTGCTGGGTGGAGTTCTGACGAGGGAAAATTCTGGATGTGGAAAATGGAGGCCCTCATGGAGTGGGGGTTGTCTGGCTTGTTGGAAGGCTCTGCTGGGGTGGCGGGCCTGGGCTAGAACTGGCCATCCCTCCTGGGTACCTTGTGAGCGGCTGGGCACAGGGAAAGCCAGTGGCAGCTCTGCCCCATGTCTGTGAGTCTCTTTTTTATATATGTCTTTATTTATATATGTATATATAAAGTATATACATATATAAAAACTCTTCAAGGGCTGGAGCGATAACCCAGCGGGTAGGGCGTTTGCCTTGCATGTGACCGTCCCATGCTGGCCTGGGTTCGATCCCGGCATCCCACATGGTCCCTCGAGCACTGCCAGGAGTAATTTAAATGTAATGTTTCAAGAAATTGACTTGAATGTCATTTTAATTTTTTAATAAGTACTAAACAAGAAGGTATTTTAGTATTTGATGTTTCCAATCATTACTAGGAGAGCAATGTTGAAATTATAATGCAAGGCATTCTTATAATATATTATTAAGTTTTGGGAGTCAGAAATATAGTAGAGGAGTAACCATAAGCATTGACTGGTGTTACTCCAAAACCAAGGGAAACAAAAGCATTATTATATTTTGAAGGTTCCTGTCAAAGGTTATATTTTTTATCTTCTTGGTTTCAAAATATATCGTCACACTTATAAAATATGCAGATTTGATAGTGGTAGACATAATGGTACACTACTATTTTCCACTATAATTGTATTTTTCCCTGCTTTATTTGAAAATAGAGATTTAGTTTGGTTATTATGTAATTCTCAAAACTAATAACACCTGGTCCCCCAGAAATATCAATTAAAAACAGGTGAATATAACCTCTTAAGAGTCAAATGGGTAATCACAGCACTTGAATAAAGTGCAGATAAAAAAAAAAGATTAAGACAGAAAATGTAAGTTCAAAATTAGGAAGGAACGGTACCCCTTTCCTAAACTAAGGCAGACAGATGCAGATCATGGAAGGTGTAGTTCCAAATTTACTTCTGATCAACTTTAAACTCAAAGTAGTCTTTATACCACTCACATGACCCAAGGATTCATCCAAGATATCAGGATTTAGAGATAGTTCCTGAAATAGTCTTTGGTTACGGAAACCTCATATGGCTCTTGATACCCTAGGCAGTGACAACCAAGAACTAAGATTCTAGTGAATTCTGGAAAATCAAGGTTCTCTTCCTTATGCCACACCTACAAGCTCTAGTGGCCCCAGTAGCCTATGAAACGTCAGTTCATTTCCACAGCACAAGGTTCTTTAAGAATTTCTACAAATTCGGGCTCTAATTTCTTGTAAATACCCATTGCTTCCTCCATTTCAGGCTTACCCGTGCAAACAATTTTCTGTAAACAGTTAAGAACTTCGTCAATAGCCTGAATACCTGCCTGCTGGCTCTGGTGACTTCACGTAACTTCTCCCAAGGAAACTTCTGGACTTCAATTCGAAATTCAGGATCCCTACAAGCAAAGTCCCCTAGCCCCCCTTAACACAAGTTCCCATTGGCCATGATTTTCCACTAATAACTTTTTTTTTTTTTTTGGTTCCACCCCACCCTGCAATGCTCAGGGGTTACTCCTGGCTCTTCACTCAGGAATTCCTCCTTGCTGTGCTCATGGGACCATACGGGATGCCAGGGATCAAACCCAGGTTAGCCGTGTGCAAAGCAAATGCCCTCCCTGCTGTGCTATTGCTCTGGCCAGCCTCAACACAAGTAACTTGAAAACGTTTGTCTTCAGTTCATTATGTCATCAGGTGACTCAAGTGACATCAGGCCAAGAGTCTTTGTAATCAAATGTCTGAAAATTCCTGGCTGGCCATAGCACTAGCACACTCCCATTGTCTTTGTTTCTTATGTTAACCCAAGGCTCACCATCAACACTTTAAAACTAGGCTTACAAGGATACATGCAAATTCAAAGTTTCAGTTGAGCCAAGAACCTGACTTACTAATCCTAATACTCTGGATTAGGGTTTTTGAGTTACCCTTGAAGAACATCATCAAGAATTCTACGAATTCCAGGACGAAGAGATGATCCATACAGACGTTCTAGATAGGGTGAACAGTAGTCTCTGTGGAAAGATTGGAAGAGTACTGATTCTTCAGATGTGCAGATAGCAACATAAGGTCACAAGAATCATGAGCAATTAAGAAAACATGATGAGACTAAAACAGCAACAAAAACCAGTAAAACACCAGTGAACTAACAAAACAAATGTAATTCCATGGATGTAAAGCAAAGATTTTATAGTGATATTTCAAAGAAATTCAATGACTTACAAGTAAACAGAAATAACTAAATACAGGAAAAAAATGAGATGTGGGGCTAAGGGATCAGACAACAGACAGGGAATTGCCTTGCTCTAGTCATAGTGAATTTGATCCCTGGCAACTCACCAGGTCTCCTGAACACCTTCAGGAATGAGCCATAGGCATAGAGCAGAAGTGAACCCTAAACACCATTGGGTGTGATCCCAAAGAAAAATAAAGGAATGGCAGGCTGAGAAATAGTTTAGGGCTTAAGGCACACACCTTCCATGGGGCTGATCCTGGTTCAATCCTAGGCAATCACACGGCACACAATCACTGTCAAATATGTACTTTGTGGCCCCCAAACACAGATAGACCTAACAGTACCACATCTTCAGGGCCTTGAATTAAACTGAAAATTGTCTGGCCTATTTGGCTCAGTATTACTCACAGGGGTCCCCAGAATTCCTGAGTGGCAGAAGATTCCTCCCACACCATAATAAAAGAAGGAAAGAAGGAAAAAAGAAGTCTACATAAGACTTTTTGTACTATTAAAAGCTTTTGTACTATTAAAAGCCTTTTTGGAACTGCACGGACCTCGTGAGTATTCATCTGTTCTCCCGGCGTCCTCGGAGGTATAAGAGAACTTCTGTCCTGACACTGTTGGGGGACCCTGGCGGCGTTCCCGACATGTATGGTATTCATATCTTTAACACACTGATGCCGGGCTATAGTTTGTTCATGAAGCCACATCCAGGGTGAAGCCACTGGTGATATACTCCAGTGACAATGTGTTATATATCCACCATATTTTAGCACAGGGAAAAATTGTATTGATAAATGTACGTGAATGTACAAAAATTGAATTGATAAATGTACGTCTCTGAACCTGAGCACCCCACAAATAAGTTACATTAGTTATTAAATCTACAAGAGTATCCTACCCGCACAGCAGAGCCTGGCAAGCTACCTGTGTCATATTTGATATGCCAAATATCAGTAACAATTATAGACTCATTCCCATGACCTGATGGAATGGTTTGAGGCTCTTTATGTTCCTGGAGCAAGCAGGTGCCCTTGGGCTCTACTTGCATGAGGCAGGACATATGGAGATGTTACTGGTGCCCGCTCGCAAATCGATGATGAAAGGGAAGACAGTGATACAGTGATACATAAGACTTGGTAATTGAGGTCACATTCTTTTCTCTGAATGTGCTTTTTAAAAACTTAGCCTTGTAGAGTCTGTCAGGTACTCATACCACATGCCAGAAACAGCTCACCTTCACCCTTCATAGATTTCGATAAGATCCATATGTTTGTGTGTCATATTTTCCATTTTTGGTTGTTTGAAGATGTTTATTTTGTATTTATAGTTCCCATTATATAATGACAGGTAATATTTTTCAGCCACTAATGAAAAATAATTTCTCATATTTATTTAGCTTAAGGCCATTGTTTTCAGTTGTTTTCTTTTAGTTAAGCCTTTTTGTTATATTTTATATAACTCTTTAAACTTGTACTTATCCTACTTTATCTCTAATAAAATGTATTAAATGAGGTTATGTTGGTTTGTTGGAGTTTATAAATGGATGCTTAAACATTTTGGAGTGTAAATCTGAAAAAACAGCACGTCCTCCACCAAGGTGCTTTTTTTCCCTTCTCCGTCACTAGCCATAGAATTTTTCATGGGTTCAATTTCTACTTGCTTTTGGTGAATCTATTTTGTCCTCGGAGCTTATGGATAAGAGTTTGTTATTGAAAATTATATATTCTGGTGCTTTGTTTCTCCATATATGATGTATATATGGCATTATGCAGTACCTTTTTTTCCTCTTTCTAACTTATTGCACTTCTATGATACCTTCTAATTTCCATCAGTGCAGTAGCAATGCACAGGACTTGATATTTTCTAATAGCGGAATAATATTACATCTTATGTATCACAATTTCTTTACCAACTCTTCTGTTTTATGGCATGCAAACTCTCCTCCCACATTTATTATTCTTTCATAATTTATACTCATAAGCTTTGTTTTCAAAATTCTAGAATAGTTTACTGTTTGAAATCTATGGCACCTATTCAATTTACAGTTGTCTCAAGTTCTTTCTTGTTATCCTTTAATGTAGTTTTTATGCTTTTTTATCTTAATATGTTTCAGTTCCTCTGTTTAATTGGTTATAACTTTTTATCATATAGAAAATAAAATTTATTGCTATTTACCAAGGTTTTGAATGATGTTCTAAATTTGTTCTTTGGTTCCTTCATTATATATTACTGGATATATTCTCTTGTGAATATTATAAATACAATTTCACTTTCTGTAAGATAGATTTCCTCCCATATGATATTTCTTTGTATTA
The DNA here is from genome assembly GCA_021461705.1 of Cryptotis parvus. Lineage (NCBI taxonomy): Eukaryota > Metazoa > Chordata > Mammalia > Eulipotyphla > Soricidae > Cryptotis > Cryptotis parvus. Next base: position 104,201 of record JAJIBD010031701.1, read on the forward strand.
TAACTACTACTAATTACCGTCCTCTAGGTAGATACAATTCTTCATAAAATAGAGCCAAATAAGTTCCAAAAATGAAAATTTATGTTCTGCTCTTAAAACAAAAAATGACAAAATTTTTGTCATTACTGAGTGAAAGATTATTTCATCTCCACTCATTTAGGCAGTGACTCAGTCTCCTATTTATAAATCTCTGCTAATGCATCTCCTTTATGCAGTAGGCTTGGGCAGTAGGCAGTAGACGGGGGTGGTTCTCTCCAGAGGACCACTCTACTTATATACCTAGTTAAGCAGTACTAGGTCTGGTTGCTCTGGCAGTGTTGTTTCACTAATCACGCAATGGAAGTTATGAGGGACCGGCCTGTTAATTGTTTAGGAAACTTCTGTTCACAGGGATTAAATTTGGGATTTCATAAGTGCAACATATGTGATCCCCCTTTGTACCTATGTCTGTCATCCAAACACTCATCTTGCTTGTCTCTGTATGCACAGCATAGAACAAAGAACATATAGTGTATAGTTGATGTGTAACTCAGTCACATGGGTACATCTAACTCCAGATGAGTTTATGAAAAAAAGATAATTTGGGTGCCAAAGAAGAGGAGGTTTAGTAAATAGGGACAAATAGGTAAGAAACACAAAACAAGGCATGCATGTTCTGTTGATAAACAAAGTAAGTAAAGGTGAAGTAAACTCACAAGATCACTAGAAATACTTATTTCTTGATAGCACTGTCCTTTTAATCCTACTTAATTTAAGTCATTCTTCTTAACATACACATAAAATGTCACGACTATCTCATAGCTTCAATGAAAGTCTGTAAAAAATAAAAATAATAAATCCCCACCTAAGCTAAAATATCTATCAAAAATATCTATCTAGAAAAAATCATAAAATAGATTTGTAATCCATTTCAAACTCTTTTGCTCATGTGTAAAACATAAAAAATAATAAATCCCACCTAAGTAAAAATATCTATCAAAAATATCTATCTAGGGACTGGAGTAATAGCACAGTGGGTGGGATGTTTGCCTTGCTCGTGGCCGACCCAGGTTCGATACCTGACATCCCATATAGTCCCCGAGCACCACCAGGAGTAATTCCTGAGTGCAGAGACAGGAGTAACCCTGAGCATAGCTGGGTGTGACTCAAAAAGCAAAAAGAAAAAAAAAGAAAAAATATCTATCTAGGAAAAAATCTATCAAAAATAGATTTGTTATCCATTTCAAACTCTTTTGCTCATCTTCAGCTTGACCCTACCTTGAAATATACAGCAGAGATGCTGCATGTTGGTCTTTACCACTCTCCCCAAGTTTTGCTGTATCCACTCTAGTGACTATTGGTGCTACTGAAATGTGTGGTTATATTCCTAGTACAACAGGTAAGGGAGCAATCGATATATAAAAACTCAAGAAAACTGTTTTTTTATTTTCTTCCCTGTTTTTCTGTTTATGTTATTACAGTATTGGGGTATTACACACAGTTGTGTTTGCATACCTGGTTGTACTTTTTTGTCTGTGTCCTCTATTAGGCAGTACTGTTTGCACACTAAGCTATAATGCTCACCTTGAGTTACACTTTTATTGTAGAGCTTGCACCTTTTCTGGTTGCAAAGATAACAATCACCAAAGATTGTTGTGACTCACACACCGGTTCATCATGTTCAACACTTTTGGAAACAATGTTCTTTTTTTGTTTCTTTGTTTCCAGGTATCAAGCCTCTTTGTAGTGAGCTTGAAAAGATTGTTATACAAATTTCTTTGCAGTATTGGAGATCATAGAGAACAGGACTGTGAGGCACAGAGAGTATATATATGTTAGATATTGCCCATCATGTACTAGGAATCCAACTTGCAGTGTCAATGTAGTAAGGCGAGTAATTTGGTGACCAAATTCTATCCAACTCAGTTCCTGATAATCTAAATAATACTAGGGCTCAGGCTTTTGAATCAGTTTCCTAATAAAGAACATTTTTCTTTGTATTTTAATTTCTTTGTAATATACGATTAAGGGTAAATAGGATATAAATTATATTTATAATTATATTGATAATTATATTTATATATAAATATATATTAATTAATAGAATTAAGTTCATACATACCAAATAACTTTCATTTATTTATGATATTTGTAACCTATAGTTGTTTCTGGGATTTTTAATCTGCTAAAATGCAAAAAATGAGTTGACTTATGGTGATTAGGTTATAAAGAAAACTTTAAGGTAATGAATACAGTATTCTATAAATGATACCTTGGTGTACCACTAAGATGTCATATCTTTAGTGCAAGTTCCTTTTACCACAATACAATTTCTTAACACCTTAGATTTAAGCTCTTATGAGTTTTTCATCTTATTTTTACTGACTGTGTGCATGGTTTTATATATTTTCTTTTGTTGATATTGGTGTTAATGTGGAGGCTATACTCAGTGCTCAGAGGTCACTAAGCTCTGGGAATTGAACTCAGAGCCTTATGCTTGCCAGTCATGAGCTCTACTACTTGGTTCTGCATGTGAAAATCTTCAATAGTGTGTTATTTTAAGACTGTGAATGGCATTGGATAATCTGATAGCACTCTGGTCTATGTATTCAATAGAAACATCTAACTAATAATGTTCTATTAACTGTTTAGTTTTATTGTTGGATTCAAAAAAATGAGAATACTTCCAAATTGCAAATTTCTCTAATTTGTCACAAGCTGGTCAAGTTCACAGATAGCATCCTAACTGCAATACTATTTTTATTTATAATACTGTATCTGACTGCCTATGCTTTATCACTTTCTAGACATGTCAATCCTTCCATATATATATGTATATATATGCATATATATACATATATACATATATATGCATATATAAAGAGAGAGATTTAGAGATGCAGATTAAATATATGAAAGAAACATATATATATATGTTTCTAGAACTTTATCTTTAATCAAACCATATTTAAGTTAGATTCTAGTGTAAATATTGTCGAAATCCTTTCTTATCCATCATAAATCAATAAATTTTGAAGTATAATATAATCTTACTCTATATATTTCCTTATTTTTTATCTCATCTCTGTCTTTGCAACTAAAATTCACTGTTTTGGTTCTTGTTTTTTATCCCTATTTTGTTTATAAAACCTAAAAGTTTTTATCCTTTTTTGTTTGGCTAAGCGTTGATTTTTACAGCAATATTTGCCATAAAAACCATACCTCACTATAAAGTTAATATAGACACTGTGTTTCATATTCTCATTTGCACTATTTCCCTTTACCTTTTCTACCCTACTGAGATTTGGGACCTTGATTTATATGTTCTAACTCATGGCCAGAGTTCCTCAGTGCTCAGAAATCAAATTCACTCATTTTCTCTTACTTTATCTCCCTCAGTTCCAGTTAACTCAGGTCCACTATAAATAGCACCTGTATATTAAGACTACCAAATGTTGTTTTTCTTGTTTTTATCTGAAAGTCATATTCAGTTGCAATACTACTTTATATTTTAATCAAAGCATATTTCCCTATCTCTTCCTAATTGTTATCTGAAGTTTTATTTGCTTACAGTCCACTCTCACCCTTCTCAATTAAAACACACATTCTTCAACCGGAAGACAAGGTTTCCATTATATGCTCTGTACTTAGAATAGAATGACAATGTAAGACTCAGTTAAAAAATACATTTTTAATAAATTAGAGCTGTATTTGGTTTATAGGCTATTGTTCAGAAAACAATTTAAATAATAATCAGTTGGGTCAGTTATATATGTATTATATATTTTAATCTTTATATGTAACTAAAGGTTATTTTGCCATTAATCTAGAGAACGATCCTTAAGTGGATTTAAACTTTTCTCTAGTATTTTTAACAAGATAATATGGAGAGCATGTTATTTTATATAAGAAGCATCTCTGAAAGGAAAAACAAAATAAAGAAAAATGCATTAGGCATCAAAAGTTTATTTTAAAGTATTCTTATTATAAACAAGTAAAGCTTGCATTAATGGACCTTGCACTTTCAAGAAAGATAAATAAAATCATCTGTCTTTACTAATTATATTCTTTTCAACTCTGAGGACACGGAAAAGACTAAGTTTACTGACAAAGCAAAAAGTAAAAGTAACTTCATTAGCCATGCTAATTTAGATTCCTCTAAAATTGCCAAACTATATTTTATTACTTTTTCAATTACAATTAATCTATTTTTTGAAGTTCTAATTAAATGCCTGAATGATAAAAATGTTCTTGTTTTAGTTTTTAAAGAATTAGTGGTTTTTCATTGACTGAAACATGAAAAATGTATTGGAAAAGCTATTCCTAAATTTAATAATAAATAGCTAAATTTTGAGACCAATATACTGCAAACTATGAAGTGTGTTGATTTAAAAATATATGTGATTTATTAATTGTGATGCTTTAAAATATTGTTCAATTTTAAAATAGTTTTATAAATTAAAAACATTTCATAAGAACATATTATATTCAAACAATTTGATTAAAATTCATTGAATTGTTTGATTATTCATCTCTTCTCTTAATTGGACTGCATCTTTTCCATAACAACACTAAAACAACAAATATTGTCAGAATTTGGACATTGGATCAAGAGATAAGAACAAAAAGAACCTGGGGATCCAGAAGTTAGAGCACTTGATTTTGGAATTGGGCCTTATATTGAGACCATGTTAGCTAGTAGATCTTCTGTCGTACAAATCCCCAAATTTCTCTTATATATTCATTTAATTTTAGCCTTATCATGATATGAGATTTTTGCTTATTTCTTAGAACTTAAACCTAAGGTTCACAGTGCTGCCTTGCTTTATTTTTCCTCACCTTTCATTACATCTCTTTCCATATTTACAACCTGCCTTGTCCTTTATAAAATCATTTACTGACTTAGATCTTGTCATTTTCCTATGACTACTTCTAGCAATAAATACTTCACTTCACTTGATCACTTCACTTGACATCCCGTTATTCATCGATTTGTTCGAGCAGGCTCCAGTAACATTTCCATTTGACCCTATCATGAGGCTCTTCGTATTTCTAGCAATAGCTACAATTATTTAAATTTAGAAGATCCTGTTTAGGGGACCGGGGTGACAGCACAGCGGTTAGGCATTTGCCGACCCAGGTTCAATACGCAGCATCCCATATGGTGCTCTGAAGCACCTTCAGTAGTAATTCCTGAGTGCAGAGCCAGAAATAACCGTGAGCATTGCAGGGTGTGACCCAAAAAGCCAAAGAAAAAAATAGAAAATTTTGTTGATTTACCTTATAAGTTCAGATATCTTTACTTTATCATCAACTTTGCTCCCTTAAAAAGAATTGCTTTCCTGATCAAATTTTCCTTCTCTTAATCTCTTTGGGGTCACTCTGGAGAGGGAGAGCACTGAACACTATCAGTAATGGTATTAGAAGCCAGAGTACCTAATGTTTAAAATTAAAATGCCTGTCATGAGCCAGTGTGTGGTCGGGACATTACTGGTAAATTGGTGGAAGAAGGCAGTGGACACAGGTGAAGGGATTGATGATGTAATATTGTATGTCTAGAAACCAAATATACTTTGCAATGCACAGTGACTAAATTATTTTTAAAAGGAAATAATGTAAATCTTTGTTGTTCTATATTTTCTCAGCTAATATAAAGTGAAACAACAATTATTCATGGTGGAGAGTGTGTGTGTGTGTGTGTGTGTGTGTGTGTGTGTGTGTTTTGACTGCATTCCGGCTATGCCTGGGTCACACCTTAAGCTAACTGTTAGTGGAATAGGGCATATATTGAGGACTTAAAATGTGAAAAGCATTGCTTGACCATTTTAACCATGCCTTCAGTTATAAATTGTAACAATTTTTTAAAAAAATAGTGCATGAAATTTTGACACAAAACATACACGTAAAATTTACTGAGTTGTGAAAGTACAAACTATTTTTAAAAGCTCTTAGAATTGTTTTAAAGAACAAATTTTACCCATGGTATGTAGGGGTTGTCTACTCATATTGCCTACTGAAGGGCTAAACTCATATTCACTTCATTATCTGGATACTTCTATGCATCATTTCTCATTTTTCATTATGATAGAATACCAAAATATGTTTGAGTTAAAATTGTCTAATTTTGTGAAAAATAAATACATTATAAAATGCATATCCAAATTAATAAACTACAAGTGAAGAAATAACATGTTTGAGGACAGAATTTTCATTGTCAAATGTAAAAAATTAAACAAAACCTTAGAAAGGAAAGTTTTTATTAACTAAAATAGTCTAGGGTGGCTGTAGTGAAAGGAAGTTTTCCATCTGTATCTGGAATTAATAGCATCTGGAAAAAGAAATTGAATCTGAAATGACTTTACTACCCGGCAATATGGACATAGATATATTACATACCTTGAGACAAAAACCACCCGGAAGCAAAGTACATTAAGTGAAACAATGGTGAGTTAAGACAACTATTGTGAGCTACAGAAGGAAGATGAAATGGTGTAATGCATATATATGAAGTCAGATATCTCAAGGAAAACAGGCAGACTGAGTAAAACAAATTTAGGTATGCTCTGAGCCAGCCACCATGTTGTGACCTTAAGGACTTCCTCCAGAATAGAGTAGTTTATGAACTTGATGATATTTGCAGGAAATAAATTAATAGAGAGAAATATACAGGGACCCTGAAAATGCCAAGACAGAACAAAAACCTTTGCTCTTAAACTCTCTGATCCGTTCATGAATGTAGGATTTTTTAATAATGTAAAACAGCAGTGAAAATAAATGAGGATAGATCATTCAATTGTTATTAATACACTTAGTGATATATTTATCTAACATCCCAGTTATTAAAAAAAATCTAAAGAAATATGGGTATGTTTGTTCTGAGACAAATAATGTTAATTTAAAAATACCTGATAAAGCAATCTCTAATGTGTTCAGATGTCATATTAAACACAAGCAATTGTTTTTATTGTTTCTGTAATAATTTGAATTAAAAATGATGATTTTAAGCTTTTGTTTATTGCGCATTTGATGCTTTTTATGTTAATTGCTTTAGCTGAGTCGATTTGTTTCTTACCTAAAATTGTTGCAAGAAAAGCTGAATTTAAGTGATTAACCTTGGCAGTTAAACACTACATTTAATTTGGTATCAATGGATTTTGACTACAAATTCTCTATTCTGAACCTGTGATGGGAACTAGCTTTAAATGATAATAGTTTTTTAATGAAGGCATACATTGCAATAGAAGCACCAGGAAATAATTTTTAGCGAGTACAAAAGTTGTGTATATTTTGTAAAGAATTTTTAATTTGTTTCTTACCTATATATCATGTTTAGAGTTTAATATTATAATTATAATTTAATATCATAATTATAACATTATAATTATAATTTAATATTATAATTATGACTATATAATCATAACAATATCATTCAATGTAATAAATATTATAATGTGATATTATAATGATAATAATTAATATAATTGTGATTAATATCATATTATAATTTAGTTTTAATGTTATAATTATAGGTATAATATTTAATATTATAATTTAAACATGTGTTAAATATATAATACATGTTTAGTGTATTAATATTATAATCAGATGGTAAAAAGTTATAATTTTTTACCATCTGATTAATGGAATTGTAATGGAGGCTAAGTTGAAATGTACCTAAAATAATCACTTGATCACTTGAATCCCATTATTCATCGATTTGCTCAAGTGGGCGCCAGTAACATTTCCATTGGACCCTATCACGTGCCAATGTAGCCCAATGGTATCGGTTGATTCATGAATATGAAGAGCCTCCAACCGTTCCTTCAGGGTCTTGACAAGAAAGTCTGACCATCTTGTAGGTGGCGGCCACATGATCTTTTGACATATCAAATACATATCAAAAAAAGTCATGTGGCCTAAAATAAGTGTATTTTAATGCACTAATTTTCTCCATAAACTTTTTAATGAAAAATAGGACTTATATTATTAAAATGACAATGAAAGAAAAGGTAGTAGACTCCCTAAGCAACAATATTTTTGTTGCCATTTGTGGACTAGAATTCATCTTCTCTAACTTTAAGAAACCAACACTCCGGTCAGAGAATTACAAAGCCCTGGTGGGACCACAGATCTAGAGGGTGTTTGGAGAATTCAGGTCCACACCCAGAAAGTTATTCCCTGGTTACCTCAATTCTATACTTGAAAATAACCAGCATTCGCTTTGTTAGTGTTTCATTTGGCCTGTCCCCACACTGCCTGTTAAGGCATCAAGGAGGCATTATAACTGCTCCAATTGGGTAACTTGTCTATAAACCTCACTCTGACTTGTGAATCCAGAAGTGGGCCTGTGAATCATCTTCAGGGCCTCTCTGCCATGGCCTTAATAGGTAGGAGGCATGTGCGTCTTCCCCACAAGAGACAGGTTTATAGGTATAATCATAAAACCATGTGCTTCAATTCTTCTAGAACATGGACAGGATACAATTCTGACAAAATAAAATTGGGAGAAACATAAAAGGAAACCAACTAAGGATCTTGAGAAAGTCATTTCCTCCCTTAGAGAGGAGGAAATGAGACAGGTTTATAGGTATACTCATAAAACCATAGCTTCAATTCTTCTAGAACATGAACCAGGTACAATTCTATTGGACAAAATAAATTGGGAGAAACTTAAGAGGAAACCAACTAGGGATCTTGTGAAAGTCATTTCCTCCCTTAGCACTTCATGTTGACCCATATAACACACATAGGCCATGTTATTTAAAAGTCTAGAGGCAGGGGCCGGACAGATAGTCCAGCGGGTAGGGTGTTTGCCTTGCAAGCGGCCGTCCTGTGCGGGCCCAGGTTCGATCCTCGGCATCCCATATGGTACCCGAGCACTGCCAGGAGTGATTCCTGAGTGCAGAGCCAGGAGAAACCCCTGAGCATTTCAGGGTATGACCAAAAAAAAAAAAAAAAGACTAGAGGCAAAAAAAAAAAATCACTTGAGAAGCGATACACCTGCTAATGTAAATGGTTTCAACACTGTCTACACAAGTTCCGAATGAAGAACCAGCAACAGCTCCATGACTTGGCACCAATTCAAATTGAAGAAGTAAATCCAGCAGCCAAAAAAAAAAAAAAAAAACAATGAAGAATGTATTACTCTTTACACATAGAATCTGTTCACTAAAATCTGAAAGAAAAAAAAAAGTAGCTTGCTCCTTTTACTGCACAGACAACGATACAAATATTATGAAGAATCAGGAAAACACAATGCTAATTCCCTTCAATTATGAAGGAATACATATATTTCCTTTGATCACTGATTAGAAATCAGTGACCAGAGTAAAACCCAAACCAAGTAATATGTGTAAATTCATTAAAAATCTTAAAAATGGTTTCAGAAAAGAAAGCATACTAAAAAGATTCAGATAATAAACATTAGAAGCCAAACAAACCAAACCTTATGGACTACAATAAATAGTTGTATGATGATGAGAATTGTTTGCAACAAATGACTATATTAATAGGAAATAAAAATTTCACAGGGCGGCCGCCGGGCCCCCAGGCCGGAGCGAGTTCCCCACCTCTGAAGCCGAGGAATGATGAACACTCAGAAACCGATGAGGTTTTAAAAGCTTACTTATCCAGGTTCAGGCAACAATCACCAAGGAAAACCCACCCAAACCCCAGCCAGGGCCAGATGCGACCACCACGTTGAACTTCCAGGGAAAAACGCCACAAGCGAGATCCCACCGGGAGAAGAAGCCGGGCGGACCTGCAAGTTTACCCCCAGCACTCAGACCTTCCTCCCTTGTTATGAGCAGGGAGGGTCCAGCCCTAGGAGTCCCCCTCCCCATCTCACCTAGGCCTTTACTCTATTTTTGAGCGAATGCCTTTGAAATGTAGAGAAGGGGTTCTGAGATGGCATGTCACTGTACCAGATCAACACAACCAGTAATATTCTCCAAGCCTCACAAGCCCTCACCTTGTTTACAGCCATCGGAGCAACGCTCCCCACTAAAAACACACCCCAGAATAACCACAGACAGCATACAGGTCAGAAACGCCACTTTACCCCCCTGAGGATTCGGGAGGCAACCAGAGCAGATGCAGCGGCCCTTAGAGTCCTGCAACACACAGGCACAACTTAGCCTATACTTCAAGGACTAGAAGAATATCAAACAAGTAAATTCAAAGTTAATAGCATAAAGAAAATAATAAGGATAGGAACAGAAACAAATAAATTAGAAAATTAAAAACTAATACTAAGTGTTTATTTTTAGGAAAGAAAACGAAAATATAATTATCAAGAATAAGAAAAAATGAAACTTTAAATAAAATCAGAAAAAAAGTTATTGCAACTAATGACATACACACATTCAGGATCATAAGATGCTGTCTGTAATTATACATAAATAAGTTATGTAATACAGATGCAATAAATTAAAATTCAAAAAATATACTGCCTTCCAATATAGAAGCAAACCATAGAATATCTAAAAATCTGAATGAAGTAATATTTATTGGAAAATTGAATCACTGACCAACAAGTTTTAAATTGCAAAAAGCGAAAACCTCTTTTCAATGTTTCACTGGTGAAAGCTACCAGAGACTAAATGAAGTCTCACCTTTTAAGGTCACATTATCCTCCTACCAAATATGAATACAGACAATGCAGGAAAAAGCAATTACAGGACACTATTGTAATGACTGTTTAAAATTCTTAGAGATGTTAGACAGTCATTGCAGTTTATTAAGGTAAGTACATTATCCTCATTTTATGGAGGCGGTTAAAAGTCCTGTCTATTTTCATATGATAAAAAGTATGGGCACTAGAACATCTCAGTCTTGCTCAAACACATGCTTTGATCCATGCTTTATGTATTAAGAAAATAAGTTACATTTTATTGTAACTTATTTTACATTACATATGAATAATTATATATCTATACAATGATCTTGAACTTATTTAAGAATGTTTATAAATATCAAATTAATAATAAAATAAGTTTGATAATATTAACTATCACAGCCCGGATCATTGACAGCCACCCTGCAGCAGTTTTTTTTTTTTTCAATCCGGCCCAGGTATGCTGAACCAGAGACTCTCAGACATGGGGCAGAGCTGCTACTGGCTCTCCCTGTGCCCAGCTGCTCGTGAGGTGCCCGGGAGGCATGGCGGGTTCTAGCCCTGGCCTGCCACATCAGCAGAACCTCACAACAAGCCAGACTACCCTCCTCTACTCCCTGGAGCCCGCCATCCGGACTTCCCTCTCGTCACAACTCCACCCAGCAGACAAGACTATCACAGCGGCCGCGGCTCATTAATAAATGTTTTATTAAGAGGTGACTACAACACTATGCCACCCGCGGCAAGCCTGACAAGCTGCTCATGTAGTAATGATATGCCAATTACCAGTAACATTTATATTTGGTCATTCCAGTGACCTAATATAATTGTTTGAGGCTCTTTATGTTCCTGGAGCAAGCGGATGCCTTTGGGTTCTACTAGCATGAGACAGGGCATATGGATATTACTGGTGCCCGCTCTAGCAAATAGATGATTAACGGGAAGATAGTGATAGTGATAGTGAATATTATGATGAAATATATGGCATTTTTATTAGTATACATATGCTACATACAGCCTATACTAAAGATCTCTGGAAAGTTTTACTATTAGGAGTGCAAAATTCATGCTTTAATTTGATTTTTTACTTTATAAAGAATCACTTCTCTCCCGCACCATGAGGGCCACCATTTTCCACATCTAGACTCCCCACTTGTCAGAGTTCCACCCAGCAGAAGAGCTGATCACAAGCCCTACTTGCGCACCTGCTTTGTGGCCACATGGTTCATCAATAAATGCTCGAGATTAGAGGTGACTACAAGAATATCCCACCTGCACTGCAGTGACTGGCAAGCTACCCATGTCGTATTTGATATGCAAAATAGCAGCAACAATAATAGACCTCATTCCCATGACCTGATGGAATGGTTTGAGGCTCTTTATGTTCCTGGAGCAAGCAGATGCCCTTGGGCTACCTAGCATGTGACAGGACATATAGATATATTACTGGTGCCCTCTCAAACAAATCAATGATCAATGGGAAGACAAGTGACAAGTGACAAGACACTTTATAAAAAAAAATAATTGTTAATATTATGGCAAGAATAATCTAGTTATGATTTTTTGAGTAGATTGATTGCATTTTTTTTCTACTAGAGAAATCAAAATTAATTCAGTGAATATAATATACATATAAGAAAGTAGGACTGTTTTATGACAAAATTTCATTGAAATACATTATAGAGAATCACCTGCAACTGTATTAGTGATCCAATCATCTACTTTGGATTAAATTCCACATCTAATAAACTATGTGGCATCTGTAGAGCAAGACAGAATTTGTCAACCTCTTGTTAATACTGTAAGTGTCCTTACTGAGATAATGAACAATTATGCATGTCACACAGCTCACAATCACAGACTTTAACCAAAATTACTATTTTAAAGACTATGTAATTATTTCCAGATACAACTATTGTTAAATTAATTAAAGCATTGTTCTATCATATTCCTACCAATATAAGTAAATTAATAATTGATTAATTCATGATAGAAATAACTTTATATATAAAATAGTGCATTAGTTTTAACTATTTTTAACTTATTGCTATTATAGTAGGGGCCACACTCCTACTACTCAGTGGAGCCACAAAGTATTGGTAACAAAGCTAGGGTCTCATATATTCAAGGCTTTTACTCTACCATTTACACCTATATCCATACCACGAATTTATGACTGCCTATTTTATTTGCAGATCACTGAAATTTGTTAAGGTGGCATGACAGATAATTATATTTGAGCTATCCAATTCATGAGGTTCACGAGAAATTAGGGTTACATAAGTAAAAAGCAAATTAAATTCCCAAAGTCTTAAGAAAAATCCTGATTTCAGTGTTACAATGTCTAGAATGAATAACTATATTTATTTCAAATTTTTTGAATTATTCATTTCATTTAGGGGCCACATTTAGCAGTGCACAGTACTTATTCCTGGCTCATTGCTTAGGTATCCTCCCGGCAGGGATCAGGGCACCATACGCGACACCTGGTATTGAACTCGTGTTGGTCACAAGAAAGACAAATATCCTATCCATTGCATTATCACACCTGACCCTACTTTAAGCTTTTAAGGATTTTGTGGACCATGTTGTGATCTTTTTGTATCTAATAAGTCAAATTGCTCCTTAATGCAATCCTATTCATTACCTGGAGGATACATGCTCAACACAGACATAACACAGTTCTTCAGTCTTTTGCATATCACTCTAGGTTGAAAGAAGATCCACTAATTCCATCTATTTTTTTTCTTCTTGGACACTCCAATTCTTTTCATCATCTTTTACTCATCCTCTAGTACCATAACCAGCTACACTTTAGACTCATCATGAGCTAATAGAGGTACCTCTTACAATTTATGATTAGGAACGCATAATGCAAAAATAGATAGACAGACAGACAGATAGACAGACAGACAGACAGTTAGACAGAAAGATAGATACACAGATAGACAGACAGAAAGATAGATAGATAGATAGATAGATAGATAGATAGATAGATAGAGAGAGAGATAGATAGATAGATAGATAGATAGATAGATAGATAGATAGATAGATAGATAGATAGATAGATAGATAGATAGATAGATAGATAGATAGATAGATAGATAGATAGATAGATAGATAGATAGATAGATAGATAGATAGATAGATAGATAGATAGAATGACTGATATATCATTTATATGGGGGCCACACCCTGCAATACTTAAGGCTTGCTTTTGGTTCCGTGCCCAGGGATCACTCCTATTTGTCCCAAAGGGTCCATGTGCAATGCCAAGGAATGGGCTAAGGTTAAGTGTAAACCCTGTACATTCTCACTGTCCTCTGAGGACTTATACATACTTTTATTAGAAAATGCCATTGTTAGTCTCTTGGATGAATGAATACTTTGTTTTTAACATATGACAAGAAAATAATTCAAATTTTGATTTCTTTGAAAATTGAAGTGGATCAAAGAAAACTAGTGCAGCAGGAGCAGCACTTATTTCTGCAAGCAGTCAATCTTAGTTCAGTCCTCAGCATCTCAAAAAGTCACCAAGCATTTCTGGGAATGATCCCTGTGCTCTAAACCTTGAATACTGTTTGGCATGAGGCAAAAGAAAAGGGGAAAACAAAAGAGAAGAAAATATTTCAGTATCTGTGAAGTTTCTTTTTTTTTTATTCATTTTTAATGTGTTTTGTTTCTTATGTACTCCATTTGGGTTCAGCAGGGTCCTAGCAGATATTGGTGTTTGACAGATATTGGCAGGTTTGGGGCTGACAAACGTTCCCTCCACTGGTGGACAAAGGAACAGGACAACAGGCTTCTTGGTAGTCCGAGTCTTATCTCTCCAATTCTATTCCCTCTCCTCTCTCCTCCACTCCTCTTTCAAGTGAAGTCGGCTAGTTATATACTATGTCACTAAAGGTTGAGTATTGGGCATTGCAAAAGGTGATGGACATTGATCTGGAAGGAGTGATAAGGTGTAAAACTCTCTCTTTCCTGGGGCAATCACCAGGGAACCTCCCCTCAGAGATGGAATCTTTCCCTGGGGTTATAGATCTGCCCCACAACAAAGGCAGAATCCTGAACTTTGTTTTCTCCTTTCCTTTGCTGGTAAACAATCATCTTAATATTTATAATCATTTTGTATTGTCCAGGGCCCTGGCCAGCAACACCACCACCACCCTTATTCTGCCCCTACCCACACACACACAAATGAGGAAGACCTAGAAGACCTAGATCTTGCCGGACTTCATCCCTGCAAAAAAAGGAGAGGGATGGACTTGCTGCTGCTACTGCTGAGAAAGAAAAGAAAGAAAGGATGAAGGACACCCATGCAGCCGGGAGCTCTGGATAGTAGCACTCTACTGGACACAGTTTAAGCCTTTTATACAATATTTGGGTGGAGGGGGTACAAACACACATTACAGGACATTTGCAAGCTCCTGGACCATTGTAACAGAGGAACAAATGACAATCACAGATTTAGCATTTGCAAGGTAACTTTCATTGATTTACATATCCCTGAGGTCAAATGTCAGAAGACCAGGCACATTCTGCCTCACCTTAGCTCTGATTAGCACAGATGTTTTGGGTGTAACCTTATGTGCAGGGCCCATTTCTGGGTCCTGCCCTTAGGTCTTGTGGTGGGAAAATGCTGGACCAGAAGGCTAGCAGCTTAAAGCCCAAAATGTATAAACACAATAGAGATACAGATTTATATGAACCTGAGATTAAGTTTAAAGGGTGCCTTTTCTTGCGGACATCTCACTACATATTCCAGACCAGTCTTCAGGATAGATTACTTTTTCCCTTAACCCAACAGTGTCCTAAAACAGTTCTTACTTTGGGTCATGACAGTTTGTTCCATAACCATCCTCTTAAATTATTATACTGCTTATGACAGTCTGTCCCATGTAGAGGCCAGGGTAGTTTACTCAGGGCTTGCTTTGGATCCATCCAAGTCCACAACGGGAACTTCTTTTTGGGGTGTAAGGAACTAGATTCACTCTAAGAGCAACTGAGGTTTTAGTTAGGAAATATGACTGATGGCCAGAATTTTAATTAATTTTAGAGTTAACTAATTTTTATTAAATCACATATTAAAAATGTACAGCCTTAGCTTTCTTCCTTTGTCTATACAAAAGGATGATGCTATAATATAAGATTATGCAAAGGTCATAAAGCAAAGAGAAAAGCAACATTTTAGCAAGTCACCAAGTCACGGAACCTGATTAGGAAACTGGCACCTACAGAGCAGGAGACAGATTGCTGTAAACAAAAGGTAATCCAACAGTACAGCAATAGAGTTAAAGTATGGCTCTTTTGTCATTACCAACTTGTTTAAAAATAAAATACCTCCTGAGGTTCGAAAGTATAGTTGGTAAGGAACTTGCTTTTTGCATGTGCTACAATATTTTATACATGAAACTAGCATGTACATTATTGTAAACCATATCACTGTCTTCAAAATTTTTTTTTTTTTTTTTTTTTATTTTTTTTTTTTTTTTTTTTTTTTTTTTTTATTATACCTAGAGAAAATTAAAAACTGCATAAGAATAGTACCACTTACTATTTTACTTTAATGCTACTCTAAAGACCACATATTTATTAACAATAGGCATTGGAAATTCATATTTCACTAATTAAACTTTGATGTCTCTGATGTCAGCATCAAGCAACATTGCCTTTGCAGAAATGACTTTCAATCTTCCAAGCAGAACATGTTTTATTATATATATAGGCTATTAAGCACACATACACACACACAAACACACATATGGACACACATAATTAACTAAGCAAGACAATCAAGAGATTATACCTGAGTATAGATGAAAATAGAAACACTTAAACTGTTGGGGACTTTCAAAATTCTATTATAATCAAAGTGAGGAAGAAAATGTTAAAACTTTATATAATTAAAGAATTATATTCATAATTCTCTTTTTAATTTAATTTATTATTATTTTTTTTTTGTTTTGTGGGCAATAGCCAGCTGGTCTAAGAGCTTCTATCTGGCTTGATTCTCAGGAATCACTTCAGGAAGTGTTCAGAGTACCACATGTGAGATTCAATCCATGTTGTCTACCTGTGAAGCATTACCTGTGCCTTACCTGCTGTGCAGAACCATAATACTCTTGTTTATTTTTCTTTTTATTAATTAGTGTGTTTTAACTAGCATAAAACTAATCAAATGATCTAGTCAGAAAAATTTTTAAGAAAATAGATTATAGTTTTACAGAGGTTATCACTTTCCAATTGAGTTTGTCTAGAAAAAAATCTCAAGTTATTTTACTAATACCCTATCCTGTTATAATACTTTTTCCTTGACTGCAGTATAAGGAAGATTCCCTGTGTATTACTCTTTCTGTGCCACATGATATAAAAATAAGCTAGTGTTTAAATCTTACACTGATTTATATACCTCCTTAGGAAGACTCATTTGGCAGAAAGCACTCAAGATTTCTTTTTAAGATTGTGTCCACTTTTTTTTCTTCATTACTGCTGGAAAAACCTATATTATGGTTGTAACTGTCACCACCTACAATGCATCAGTAATATTCAATCAGCAAAAAATTAGTGTAAAACAAAAACTAAATAAATAAAGTCTTTGGTTCTCAAATATATCTAGGCAAATATCTGGCTCTTAAATTTATTTTATCGAGCCAACACATTCCCTCCTACTTAATTTTGGTATAGATGATTTTCCTTTACAAAAATAAATTTTATATTGTTAATAAAACCATTTTTTAATTGATCATGTGTGGGGCCAAAGTGATAGCACAGCGGGTAGGGCATTTCATTTGCCTTGCACGCAGCCGACCTGGGTTCATATCCCTGGCATCCCATATGGTCCCCCAACCACCCCCAAGAGTAATTCCTGAACAAAGAGTCAGGAATAACCCCTGAGCATCACCTGGTGTGACCCAAAAAGCAAAAAAAAAAAAATGATCATGTGGCTGCCCACCTACAAGATGGTCAGATCTTTGTCAAGACCCTGAACCAACGGTTTGAAGCTCTTCATATTCCTGGAGCAAGCATTGGGCTACAATGGCACATCTCACTGTATTGCTGTATCACTGTCTTCCCATAGATCATCAATTAGCTCGAGCAGGCACCAGTAACATCTCCAGTAACATCTCAATACATCCTGTCACATGCGAGATAGCCCAAGGGCATCTTCCCGTTCCAGGAACATAAAGAGCCTCAACCCATTCCATCAACTCATGGGAATGAGGTCCATAATTGTTACTGTTATTAGTGGGCCGGAGCAATAGCCCAGCGGGAGGGCATTTGCCTTGCACACTGCCAGCCTGTGCCAGCCTGTGTTCAATCCCCAGTATCCCATATGGTCCACCAAGCACCACCAGGAGTGATTCCTGAGTGCAGAGCCAGGAGAAACACCTGAGTATTGCTGGGTGTGACCCAAAAGAGCAAAAAAAAAAAATGTTACTGGTATTTGGCATGCCAAATACGACATGGGTAGCTTGCCAGGCTCTGTCGATTCTCAAAATATAGGGGGGAGGGGCGCTGGGGTTGCTCTGGGCACCCCCCGAGAGTAAATTCTGTAAAGCGAAGCCAACGAACCCCCCCCCCCCCCCCCCCGGGAACCCGAAAAATATATACAGGGACAAATGGAAATGTTACTGGCTCCCTCTTGAGCAAATTGACGAATAACAGCATGTCAAGTGATCAAGGGAAGTGAATAAAACCATTGTCATGGTTAATATTACTAGAAGAAAGGGTTGATATCCTGACTTGTAGTGGTTTGTTTAATGATTTTTTCTGCACCACCCTGACTTAGGAACTTGTAAAAATATGTAGTCTTGAGAAGGCAATTTAAATAACTGAGACTATTTTGCATGTAAAAAAGGAAATACTTGACTTCTGATTCTTACAATAATTAGAAATAATGTGTTTGACAAACTTTCAGTGCCTGGTAAGGAGTAAGCTGCTGTGTTGTGTGGCTATTGGTTACAGTAATTATAACATGGTAATTTGCAGCAAGATTTAGTTTACTTTAAAAATTAGGAAAGGAAAAACACAATTATTTTCCTTCCGTTCCCTAGTATCCACTTTACTTATCAATTCTAATATTTGGCAATGCTTTGTCTTGTTTGATACAGAAATGAATATTTATAACTGCAGATACAGAAAATGTACATAAAATACATGTCAACATAATTATTGTCCATCTTTTTTTCCAGTGCTAAGTAACAGCTTGTAGACACTGAACCCTACAGCTGAATACTTAAATATCTTTTGTCTAGGTGTGAGAAATCCTGGAAGTGTGTAATATGAAATTCACTGCTACAGAATATAGAGAAAAAGTAACAAGAGCAAGACAACAAAACAAACACATACTTCAGAGAACAAAATAGCAGCAGGTTAAAGTTTTAAAATAAAATAATCTTGCTGGCAGATCCAATAAACCTGCTGATTAGTGGCTACTCTCTCCAAATCCTGCTGTTTGTTGCCTACTCCACTCAAGAGGCTGCTCTTGTAAGTGGATGATAATAGAACATGGCAACGGAATATACGCTGTGGTCTTTTATTGTTATCTATACAAAAACATAAATTTTTACCACTTGCTCTATAAAAGAATGAAGGATTAAAATATCTTGTCAAATGTGTTTTTAAGTGCACGATTCTTTACAAGAAGGCTAACAAATGTATTAAATGTTTATAATTGCAATTATTTTGCAGTAGGACTTTCTTCTCTTATGTTTTGTTGGTTTCTTTGGAAATCAAACTTGTTTCTCAGTTTTGTTATTTT
This sequence comes from Cryptotis parvus, assembly GCA_021461705.1. Taxonomy (NCBI): domain Eukaryota; kingdom Metazoa; phylum Chordata; class Mammalia; order Eulipotyphla; family Soricidae; genus Cryptotis; species Cryptotis parvus. The sequence goes on from JAJIBD010031701.1 coordinate 123,556, forward strand.
TTTTTTTTTTTTTGCTTTTTTTGCTCATACCCAGCGATGCTCAGGGTTATTCCTGTCTCAGCTCAGAAATCACTCCTGGCACTGAGTGGGGGACCATATGGGATGTCGGGGATTGAACCCAGGTTGGCTGCATGCAAGGCAAATGCCGTACCTGCTCCAACTATCGCTCTGGACCCCTCTCAGGTTTTTAATAAATATTTCCTTCATTAAATAGATAATAAATTTTTGAGAACTTAAGAAATTTCAAGGGAAGCTTCTGTGAGCCAGGAACTTTAGGTAAAGGTTAAATATGTATACAAAATGCAATTTGAGGGGCCAGAGCGATAGTCCAGCAGGTAGGGCATTTGCCTTGCACATGGCCAGCCCATGATGGCCCGGGTTCAGTCCCGGCATCCCATATGGTCCCTGAGCACCACCGGGGTAATTCCTGAGTGCAGAGCCAGGAGAAACCCCTGAGTATTGCCAGGTGTGACCCAAAAAAAAAAAAAAAAAACAAAAAGCAAAAATGCAATTTGATCATCTGAGTCACATACAAAATATAATTTAGTCATCTGAGATCTATCTCTATCTCTATCTATCTCTATCTCTATAGATATATAGATATATACATATGAGTTTCTTATAAGTCACCATGCTATAGGTACATTTCTGTCAGGAAAATGAACTAAAAAACTATAAGTATGAGTTCATTTGTGTTAGTTTTCACTAATGTACTAAACAGTGGTACTGTGATTCTGAGTTTGTCCTTTTTGTCATGCACACACACAAAAAACCATGCTGGGGCCGGAAAGATGATAGTCAAGCAGATAGGGCTTTTGCCCTAGGTTTGATCCCTGGCATCCCATATGGTCCCCGAGCACTGCCAGGAGTAATTTCTGAGTACGGAGTCAGGAGTAATCCCTGAGCACCACAGGGTATAACCCCCCAAAAAAAAAGCAAAGAAAAAAACAAGCTACATTTTCTGAAAATTAATTTAGATCAAGCCTTTAAATAGTGCATCTTTAAAATGCCAATTATGACTCCATGAAATTCAAAATTTAAAAATTATACACTGCAATGAAATCATAACATTTTGAGTGATAACATTGGGCTGCCCTCTAAAGCATAGAGGTTGATTACAAATCATGGCATGATCATAAATTCTGTGTATATCTGTGCTTTTCATCCCTCATATAGGCTGGCGTATGTATGTATGGTTGTCGATTTTGGCAGTTTTTCTAGCCTCCTAAACTGAAAGGACTTGTTAGATGGTAATCTTTTAAGCTTCCTTAAGAAAGCTAACAGCATGACAACAGCAGAGAGGGCATGATGAGTGCCTGACAATAACACTCAAATGGATTTGTCTTGGATGATCCATTAAGTCTGTTTTCACACTTTATCTGTTCAGGTATGGTTACTGTCCTTTATATTTTTCATATTTGAGTTTCTTTTGTTATTGTTCTGGAACCATATGTTCAGAGGTTATCAGAGGTTACTCCTGTCTTTATTCAATGATCATTGCTGGCTGGGCTCCAAGGGCCATATGAGGTACCAGTAATCAAATTTGGTTGGGCATGTGTAAGACAAATGTAACTGTGTACTATCTCTCCAACCAAAATTTTTAATTTCTTAATCTCAGTTTCCTAGCTCAGACTGATCTTGTAATGAAAATAAATAAATAAATAAATAACATACACAGGTGCATTCCCCACTCACCCATTTTTTAAAGTCAATATACAAAGCAACTTGATTCCATATTTACTCTTATTTACTCTTATTTGATATTTCTTTTATCACACTTGAAATTATGGATTTTTTATTATATTATATAGAAAATTATACATAGACTCAGGCTCATTATCCTAGCACTTAATATTACTTACGTATAAAATTCTTCATAAAAAGTCGTAGAAATGAGGGCCGGAGCGATAGTCCAGCGGGTAGGGCATTTGCCTTGCATGCGGCTGGCCTGTGCTGACCCAGGTTCGATCCCCGGCATCCCATGTGGTCCCCAGAGCACCACCAGGAGTAATTCCTGAGTGTAGAGCCAGGAGAAACTTCTGAGCAATGCTTCGGTGTGACCCAAAAAAAGAAAAAAAAAAGCAGTATTGGGTGAATATCCTTTCCCACTCTGTGGATTGTCTTTGTATCTTGGTCACCGTTTCCTTTGAGGTGCAGAAGCTTTTCAATTTTATATAATCCCATTTTTTTGTCTTTGCTTCCATTTGCTTGGTCAGTGGTGTGTCATCTTTAAAGATACTTTTAGTTTTGATGTCATAGAGCATTTCTCCTATGTTTTCTTCGATGTACCTTATAGATTCATGTCTGATGTTGAGATCCATAATCCATTTTGATCTGATTTTTTGTGCATGGCATTAGAAGGAGGTCTAAGTTCATTTTTTCAAACGTAGCTGCCCAGTTTCCCCAGCACCATTTGTTGAAGAGGCTTTCTTTGCTTCACTTAATATTTTTTGCTCCTTTATCGAAGATTAAGTGGTTGTATATTTGACAGTGTGTTTCAGGATATTCAGTTCTATTCCATAGGTCTAAGGGTTAATATCCAGGATATATCAGGCACTGTTGCACTCACAAGAAAAAAACAGCCAGCCCCATCAAAAAATGGGGAGAAGAAATTAACAGAAGCTTCCAAAAAGAAGAAATTTGAATGGCCAAAAGGCATATGAAAAAGTGCTCTTCATCTTTAATCATCAGGGAGATACAAATCAAAACAACAGTGAGGTACCATCTCACACCACAGAGACAGGCACACATCCAAAACAGAAAGAACAACTGGTGCTGGCGTGGATGTGGGGAAAATGGGACTCTGATCCACTGTTGGTGGGAGTGCCGACTGGTCCAGCCCTTTTGGAAAACAATATGGGCATTCCTCCAAAAACTAGATATTGAGCTCCCATTTGATCCAGCAATAGCACTCCTGTGAATATACCTGAGAGACCGAAAACGGGCTATTGAGGCAGCCTGGGGGTGGGCAGCAGGGGGTGGGGTACATTGGTGGTGGAAATGGGGCACTAGTGGAGGGATGGGTGCTGGAATACTGTATTACCAAGAACCAATTATGAACACCTTTGTAATTGTATGTCTCATGGTGGTATAATAAATTTTTTTAAAAAAGTAGTAGAAATAAACTGCTTTCTGTTAGATAAAAATACTAACAAATTCAGACTTCAGTAGAGAGACTATGGTATTAGTGAAATTTAATCTTGATTCAGCTTATAAAATGTATTACAGATTCTGTTGTAAGGTGCCTAGTCTCAAACCATTCGGCAAGTGTTTTATCCCTTTATTTGAAATAGTTGAGCTATCAGGAACTCTGTCAAGTTAGTTATAACTAATCCAGAGCCTTTCTGCTTCATTAGACTTACTCTAAATTAGTTAGATGTGTCTAAATGAGTCTCCTATTTTGCCCATCGCATGTCTGACACCCTTGGGAACAGGTTAGTCTTCGGTATATTCGTAGTGCTAAAATTAGCTTTATCACTTACCCCTCACTGTGAGTTGTCTCTTTGCCTAACAGACCGTTCATTGTGCCCCTACAGTGTCTATTTGCCCCTCTGCTACTCTTTAGAAATTGATTTCCTGAGAAAATCACATTTATTTTGTTTAAAGTTTTCTCAAATTGTATTTGCTTCATGTGATTGTATTTATTTAGGAAAATTTCTTAAAGTCACATAAGAAATGGTGAAAGTTTTAGTTATTTGTTTTCTCCTCACTTTATTTCATATGAGAACCCTCAATGACTATGAAGGTACAACTCCTTGTTGGCAGTTGATGATTGATGAGACAAAGTATTAGTGGGATTTTTTTTTTAATTTTAGTAATCTAAAAACATTGATAATTAATTTAATGGCTGAGTTATCCTGTGAAGGAATTTGAAGATAAAATGTACTGAAATGCATTCTATTTATATGTTCTTTTGCAATAAGTAAAATTTTATCTTAGTAATTACATTTTGACTAAACTCTTAAGGAGTTTAGCAATTGAAACAGGTAGAAACATTAACATTTATTTTAATTCTGTTTTATTTTAGAACGTTGTAGCTTTCAAACTACAATAGGGTTTAATATATGAAAATTGCAGCAGTGTACCTTCAACCAATGTGAAGGTACATATTGGTTGAACATGTATCCACTTCTCTCCACCACTGTTCCTGTGTCCATCTACCTCCCATTGTTCCTCTTCTGTAGTAATCTTCCTACCAAAGACCAGTTTTCAGTTTCTTTTGTCTTTGGGAATTTGTTATTCCTCTACTACGATTCTTTATATCCTTCATACAATAGAGTTTATTCTGTGTCTGAACCTCTGCTTCAGACTAAATTCAGTCATCATGAGACTCTCCAGATCTTTCCAAGTGGCAGAAACATTCATGGATTCATTTAATTCTTAAAGCTGAGTAATATTCCATTGTGTGTATGTACCATTGTTTCTTAATCCAGTCATCTTGGTCACTTAGGTTTTTCTCACACTGACTATTTTGCTGTAATCAACAGAAGAATGAAAACGTCTTTTCTGAACAGAGATTTTGAACCATTGAGGTAGATACCAATGTGGAATTGCTGTGACATATGGAAACACAATCTCTTGTTTTATTATTTTGAGAGGTGTCTATATTGTGTCCCAATATGGCTAGATTAGTTGACATTTTCATCAGCAGTGAATGTGGATTACTTTTATTCACATCCACACCAACACTGGTTGTCTTGATTCTTTGTGATGTGTGCCAGTTTCATTGTTTTGAGATACTGTCTCATTGATGCTTTAACTGGCATTTTCTGTTGATAAGCGATACAGAGCTTTTATTGTATGCCTTTTGTCTATCTATATATCCTCTTCACGCAGTTTTCTGTTTATTGCTTCCTCCAATTTACATGGGGTTTTTATTTTCTTGTATGCTCTGCTATGGAAATCAACTGTTTATATGAAAAGTAGTGGGAAAATATATTTTCCAGTCTGTGAGATATCTTTTTATCTGGACACTGTTTTGTTTAATTTGATATAGTACCATTAAAAGAGTCAGACAGTTAAAAACTAATATTTACTACTGTGCATGCTAAATGATTTAAACTGTTGATTCATTGTAAATACTTACTTAATTTAAGGGATTCTTATATTTATCAAAGATGTTTCCATCTATAAATTTGATGCAGCTATAAACATTATATAGTGATGCATAGAAGAAAATATTAGTAGATATGTAAATGAGGTGACCATGTGTCTCTTACCAGTTACTATTTCCTTAAAAGATATATATTTTTGAAGTAAAACCTCCTTTTTGAGCAAAAGTGTCACTAAAACCTTATACTTTATCTTCTACTTCATTTGGCTTTTTTAGGTTTAAATATCTTGGTAAGCAATCTTAGAAATATTATCATTATCTCATCATGAAATGTCAGCAACAAATCTAATTAAACTATTATTTATCTATTTATTTATTTATTTATTTATCTATTTATTTATTTATTTTTTAGGTTTTGGAGCCATACCCAACACTGCTCAGGGCCTACTCCTGGCTCTATGCTAAGGGATCACTACCGGTAGGAATCATGATACCATATTGACTGTCAGGTCAGCCATATGCAAGGTAAGTACCTTACCTGCCATAATACCACCTTGAACCTATGTTTAAATATTCACTGTGAAAAATAGTACTCCATTTTCTTATCATGAATAAAAAAACTTAACATTATTTTTGATTACAAGTTAGCGTGATTTTTAAAAACTCAAAATAAATTATATATTTAAAGTTTTTCTTCAATTCAGTAATTTAAATTTGAGACAGCAAAATGAAAAAGATTATATTAAAACAATGCACCCACATTTAGATTTCCCCTATTATATATAAACATTTCTTGTGTGTATATCTAATCAATTTTGCAAGATATGCAGATTCATGAGACTATAAAAGTTGTCAAGATACAAAACAGGTAGAGCAGGTGTGGATCAACTGGGCTTTTGTGGGACACACAGTCCCTGTGCTTAGAGCCCATTCGCTAATCCATGATGCTCAGTGCTGCTATATGGGAAGATTTAGCAAAGCTCAGAATTACCAACTATAGATGTTTTTGGTGAGGTAATGTGCTAAGGACAGAACTTGTGGATTTCTGAAATAAGGCACGCACTTCACTCTATTTCTCCCTAGCCCCTCATTCTACTCTTTCATAACTACTTTTACATCACACTCAGCAAACACTATAACCTTAATTCTTATTTGTATCACTATATTTTTTGGAATTTTAGGAATGTCACACAGATTAAAGCATTGAAAAACCTTTGTCATAGTTTTTTTTTTCAATTATCGATGTTTCCTAGATCTATCCAAAATGTGTAATATCTCCGGAAATCCCTTCATTGAAATTGATAACTTGTTCTTTTCTTTTTTGTTCTTTATATTATAGAAAGTTTCGGGCCGGAGTGATAGTCCAGTCGGTACGGCATTTGCCTTACACATGGCCGACCTGGGTTCCATCCCGGTATCCCATATGGTCTCCCAAGCACCACCAGTAGCAATTCCTGAGTGCCAGGAGTAATTCCTGAGTGCAGAGCCAGGATTAACCCCTGAGTGTCGCAGGGTGTGACCCCAAAATGCAAACAAACAAACAAACAAATAAATAAATAAATGTTTCCTAGAATGTTTCATTGGAAAAGAGGTTTATGAGAGATGAATAGTGGGGATTGTGCATGAATATAAAGGTGAATTCAAGTACATCCTTGGAAGTATTGTCTAAACTACTCTTGAATGAGAACAAATCAGGAGGCTTAAGTTCTCATTTAATCTGGCAATGCGTAGATTGCCTGCTGCCAGAAAATGTGTTTGATGTGTCTGTGCATACATAACTAAGTTTCCTATAAGCACAGGAGACAAGGACTAGTGATGTCTAGAGAGGTTGAGGGAGCATGGCTTAAAATAGCAGCATTGCTCAATAAACCAACCCAGGTAAGTCAATCATGGAAAGGCTGCTTGATATTGTGCAAGTGTTATGATTTCTCTCTATCTTGTTGAGAAGGAAGTTTGTGATCCAAGCCCTAATTAGCTAGCGTGCGATGAAATTTGAAGGCTGGATAGAATATTACCTTGATTCAAGACCTCTGAGAATTTTACAGATTAGCTTTTATATGGACTGAGGGATTGATTCTTATAGCTGAATATTTCATAATATAGATAAACTATAAGCTATTTAACTTTTCATATGCTGAAAGTCATCTGTGTTATTTTCAGTTTTTGACTATTGTGAATAAACCTACTGTAAATCTTTTTTTGTTCAAGTTTTTGTGTTTGAGCTTCCACCGCACAAGAGTGAAATTTGCAATAACAGCAGGTTTAGTTTTGTAAAACTACCATATTCTTGGTCAGTATGTAATTCAGTAGTAGAGAAATGGCCTCTCGTGAGTAAAGCTCTAGGTTTGATTCCTGGAACTTCAAAGTACCATATTCAATTTCTAAATGACTGTATTCTTTACATTGCCAGCAGAAATCCATATGAGGCTAGCATTTCTGTTAACACTATTTTACCTTAAATACTCTAATAGAATATAAGTGATTTCTGTTGATTTCTTTGTAGCTTGAATTGCATTTGATATTGGCTATTAATGCTGAATCTTTTTAATGTTCTTAAGATTCATTTGAATATTCTGCTACAGTTTGAATTGCATTTGATAGCGGCTATTAATGCTGACTCTTTTTAATGTTCTTAAGATTCATTTGAATATTCTGGTACCCGAGTGTGTGATCATTTTTTCTTATGAGTTGTGTAAATTGTTTAAGTTTTTGGTTTATGTAAAAGTCCTTTTTTTGAATATGTGGTATGCAAATATTTTCTCTCAAGAGCTCTTTCACAAGGCAAACATTTATAATGTTGATAAGCAAAATTATCTTTCCTTTCTTGACTTGTGTTTTTGGTGCTAAGTATAATAAATCTTCACACAGATGATCTCTTGAAAATTGTCTACTATTTTCTTCTAAGAATTTTATAATTTTGTCTTTATATGCAAATTTTTTGTTTTATTTTGAGTTTATTTTTTTGCAAGCAATTCATTATCTAGTATGGACAAATACAAAGACGTCACCATAAGTTAATGTTAATTGTGCTTACATTTAAAAAGAAAAATGTGGATATTTAAAGCTATTTTCCTAAGAGAGTTAACTCATACATATCTTTGAAAACATACGTAGTAAATTAGAGTGTTCCTTAGACACAATTTCTCTTTTGTTATTTAAAACACAATCACAGACATTTTTAACCCTTAGTACATGCTGTTTCTAGATAATTTGTTCACATTTTCAACATAGCTATAATATACTATTCTGTTGTCTTGTATTTAAGATGCCTACAGCTTGCCAACATACCACAAAAACTTAAACTTATGCTATTTCTTCAAGGAAATAATGGATGGATAACAATATATATATATATATATATATATATATATATATCATTAATGATCAAATTCTTAAGCATTTTTTCATATCTATATTTTTTCAATCACCTTACTAGAACTCAAACTGGAGCTCACTTATTCTTTTCTTTTCTTTTTCTTTTTCTTTTTTTTTTTTTTTGCTTTTTTGGGTCACACCGGCAATGCTCAGGGGTTTCTCCTGGCTCTGCACTCAAGAATTACTCCTGGCGGTGCTTGGGGGACCATATGGGATGCCAGGGATCGAACTCGGGCCAGCATGGGCTGGCCATGTGCAAAGCAAATGCCCTACCAGCTGGGCTATTGTTCCGGCCCCTATGAGCTCACTTATTCTTAACCAGACATACTATGAAGAATCACTTCTATTTTTTCATACTCTCTCATATGTCCGAACTTTCTACTAGCATTTTGTTATTTTTATGTTAATATGACAAATCACTTGTCTCTTGTCACTTGTCTTCCGTTGTTCATCGATTTGCTCAAGCCGGCACCAGTAACATCTCCATACATCCTGTCATATGCTAGTGTAGCCCAAGGGCAACTGCTTGCTCCAGGAACACAAAGAGCCTCAAACCATTCCTTCAGGTCATGGGAATGAGTTCTATAATTGTTACTGGCATTTGGCATATCAAATACGACACAGGTAGCTTGCCAGGCTCTGCCGAGTACAAATAGGTATGCTATTTTAGAGGTGGGAAATTACAACACAAATTTGCAAATTGAGCTGAAAAATGCTTCTGAAATAATATACTGATTCAATTATTTTGAGTATACTAATTGTATTTTAGTTTAGACTTGTCTAGGTCAAACAAAGTATTGAACTAGAATTTTATAAATTTATATAAGTTATATGATTAAAGCATAAATATAAAATTTTGAGTGCTGTGGTGTTTGCTATAACTTTAATTGTCATACACTCTCATGTGAGATTCTGTTAGGTGAGCAAAACGACAGGCTGGTTTCTTGAGCCTAAAGACCCCCATGTTGCTGTGGAAAGTCATCAAGGGCTCTTCATCACCACCATTCGACCTTGGAAAGAACACCTGGGCAGGCTCAGTCTGGCAGCCTTGAAAAGTAACATTTTCACTGTCCCTGGTGTTATCTAGAAACCGCTCGGTTGCAGACAGGGCATACAGGATATATCAATACAACCTGTTTGTTCAACTTGAATGAAGTCTTTCTTTGAATCATGCTCTTCTTTGAATTTAAGTCTGCGCAGGTTATGATGCAAATAGTGGAGATATAATCTAAAGCTTTCCCTTATTTGGGGTCTTCCTTTGGCCTTTTTGCCTGAAAGCTCTACCCCAGTAGCTGTCTCAAATAAACTCACCTTGTGCTTTGCATTACTGGCTGGACTCTTTGTGTGAGGGGGAAATTATTGACCCCCAAATCCCAATAATTCTTCATAGAAATAATATTTAATAATATTTAATAAAGCTCAAATTATACTTTGGGGGTTTATACATATATATGTATATATACACTAAACTTCCATATATTATATAAATTTATACTCCAATTATTATTATTTTTTTTGCCTTTTTTGGGTCACACCCAGCAATGCTCCGGGGCTACTTCTGGCTCTACACTCAGGAATTACACCTGATGGTGCTCAGGGGACCATATGGGATGCCGGGGATCGAACCCAGGCCGGCAGAGGCCGGCAGCGTGCAAGGCAAACGCCCTACCCTCTGTGCTATCGCTCCGGCCCCTTATACACCAATTATTAAGAAAAATTTCTAGAAATGAGACTTCATTTCTTGAAGTTCAAAAGAGAGTGGATGAATTCACCTTTGTCTTTCAGCAAATATGTAAGCAGACACACATGATTTCTATGGAAAATCACTTGCTTAGTCTGATTTTATGCTGTTCCTTTATCAGGTTTCTCTGTATAAAGAATATATTGTAAAAGTAAAAAAGAAAACTAAAAAGTCAGAACTTACCTTGATTAAGGTGATATAAATACAATGAAATACTAAATGAAAGATGGTCATGAACAAGCATAAACTCACACTAAGTCTCTTCGTCTACTTCTTTATGATGTGAAAGTGACTGCAGAGAACTGGTCAAATTGGTAGTAAGAGATGCTTCTTAAGGCAGTTACATTAGCGTGAGATGGTACACTTCCATCCCTAATTAAAATTGCATAACTTTTTTATAAAAATATTGTTCACAGCTGAATTATTAAATAAAAGCAAAAGTCCATTGCTTTATACTACAAAGGGAATCATAACTTCATCAAAGAAATTTGTGGTTTATAACTATAATAAAGACTTACCAGTGTTTGAATATTTCTTTCTAGGATGATTATCATGACTGAGTGTTTTGGTCTATGTTTCTGGTAAATTTTAATCTAATAGTTCCAGTGTTTTTCTAGAATTCTACTATCAGTATTTCATTTTCCAGATGGTGTAACTATTTAATCTTCCATAGTCCAAAGAATCTTTTACTTATTTGGTGAATTTACATCCTTTTTGCTAACAGTGCATTCATTCTTCAATCACGTTTTGTGTGTGTGTGTGTGTGTGTGTGTGTGTGTGTGTGTGTGTGTGTTGGGGCTTGGGGGAGCGTTTTGAGCCAAACCTAGCCTTGCTCAGGGTTTACTCCCGTCTCGTGCTGACAGATCACTCCGGCTGACTGGACTCGGGTTACCTACCATATGTGGTGCTCAGGATAGAAACCAGGTCAGCTGTGTGCAATACAAGTGCCTACTGTGCTACCAATCTGGACTGTCTTCAGTCATCTTCTAATGATGAATACTTTCAGTCACTCTGTCCCAATCTCTCTCTCTCCTCTCTCTCTCTCTATATATATAGAAATAGATAAGATACCTATCTAGCTGGACAGGAAGCGTGCTCCTGCGCCCCTGTGGGCATCTTCAGTTCCTGTCTGGGCCCAGCTCTCCGGAGGCCGTGAAGTTCTGTGCATTGGGGCCGTGAGGCCCACAGGTGGTGCCCCTCACTCTCATCATGGCCAGAAATGCAGAAAAAGACAGATACACCTGGCAGAGCAGATACCAGCTTTTCCCGTTGTGCGTGGCCATGCATCAAGCACATGATTTACCTCCAAATTAATGTGAATATTCTACCCACCCCCTGAGAGAGCCCTACAAGCTGCGGAGAGTACAGCACCCGCACGGCAGAGCCTAGAAAGCTGTCTGATGTGTATTCTATATGCCAAAACCAGTAATAAAAATGTTTATCTTCCTGACCGTGAAAGAGCCCTTAATACGGCAGCACTAAGAAAGGTGTAAAAGCAGTGCCTGATAAAATTTCATGGAAAACCTAGGCTGCCAAAATGAAGAAGGACTAAAATGACTGTTTACAAAAACATGGCCATCAACATTGATTCTTTTGAATGCCTAACAAACAGGATAGGAAGATTACACTTGAAGAGATGTGGCGCAGTGCAAGAAATTTTTATCTCGTCTACACAACAACTTCAACATACAAGGAAGATGAAATTGAAAATTCAACATGGAACTAGAGGAGTTCTATAAAAAAGATCACACCTTCAACAAGATCATAATCAGTGAATTTAATGCCAAGATAGGACCAAGATGACTGCCCTCCAACATCCCGAAGGATCAATCACATCTTCCAGAAAGGCAATGGATATTATCCATGACTTCTACTCGGATGTCTTTAATAGTCATGTCCACCTGCCCACATACTAAATTCCACAGGATGGATATGTCATTCCCAACGTTCTCCCTTCTGAAATCCAACATGCCATTTCGTTGGTAAAGAAGGGAACAGCACCCCGGCCCAGACAAAGTCAGACCCAAACACCTGAAGAATCTGCCCTCAGTACTCATCAACACACTAGCTCTGCTCTTCGCACGCTACCTGTCCGAATGCAAGGTGCCCTCCCATTAGAAAACCAGCTGGACAGTTCTACTGTTCAAGAAGGGAGACATTCACGACATTGGCAACTATCCCTCCATCTGCCTGTTGTCTGTCATCTACAAGCTGTTCACTCGAGTCATCCTGAACAGGATTGGCAGAACACTAGATGAAGGACAACCATGCGAGCAAGATGGCTTCCAAAAAGGATTCATCACAATCAACCATATCCACAGGGTAACCAAGCACATTGAGGTTTGTAGGGAGTTCAAGATGCCGCTCTGTCTCACATTCATTGATTTAAAGAAAATCTTTGATTCTGTGGAGACTGAAGCAGTCCTCGAAGCCCTAGCCAAACAGGGCATTCAACCCAATACATCAAGATCCTTCGTGAGCTGTATCATGGATTCACCACCAGGATCTCACCATTCTACAAGAAAGTGATCATTAATGTGAAAAGAGGGGTTCGGCAGGGTGATACCATTTCACCAAAACTCTTCAGCCCCACCCTCAAGAACATCATGAGACAATTAGAATGTGAAGGAATGGGGGTGAAGATAGAAGGTCAGCAACTAATCCACTTCAGCTTTGCTGATAACATCGTTCTAATAACACCAAACATTTGCCAAGCAGCACGAATGCTGGCTGACTTCGACTGAGAATATCAAAAGATAGGTCTACAGCTGAATCTCAACAAAACTATGTTCATGAAAAATGAACTAGTTCCAGAGGCCTCATTCACTCTCAATGGAACAAACATCTCTGAAAGCAGCAGTCATTTGTACCTAGGTTGAGAAGTCAACATGATGAACGACTTAAAACCTGAGCTTCCCAGGAGAAATGAGCGGCATGGAATGCCTTCAAAGGCATCGAAGAAAGAGCTAAAAGGACAAAGAACCTCCAGTTCCAGGAACCTCTCTTCGACTCCACCATTCTCCCTGCGTTAACATATGCCTCAGAGACCTGGGCCCTATGAAAGCAGAATGAGAATGCTATTCGTGTCCCTAGAGAGGAATCAAAAGAACTAAGCTTGGAATATCATGCCTCACTCAAGTGAGAGAAGGAATCCAGAGTTCTGACCTCCGTCACTATGCCAGAATCAGGGATGCTGTTCGTTTGCCAAGGCATTGAAAATCAGATGGGCTGGACATGTAATCGATTTGGAGAGGACCGCTGGACTAGACCCGTTACTGACTGGGTCCCACAGGATGTCAAAAGATCACATGGCCCACCTACAAGATGGTCAGACTTCTCTGTCAAGACCCTGAAGGAACAGTTTGAGACTCTTCATATTCCTGAAGCAACCAGCTGCCATTGGGCTACATGGCACATGATAGGGACATATGGAAATTTTACTAGCGCCTGCTCAAGCAAATCGATGAATAACGGGATTCAAGTGATCAAGTGACCTATCATCTATCTATCTATCTATCTATCTATCTATCTATCTATCTATCTATCTATCTATCTATCTATCTGTCTGTCTGTCTGTCTGTCTGTCTGTCTGTCTGTCTGTCTGTCTGTCTGTCTGTCTATCCGTCTGTCCGTCCGTCCGTCCGTCCGTCTGTCTATCTGTCTGTCTATCTATCTGTCTGTCTGTCTGTCTGTCTATCTGTCAGTCTGTCTGTCTGTCTTGTCTATCTGTCTGTCTGTCTATCTATCTGTCTGTCTGTCTGTCTGTCTCTCTGTCTGTCTCTCTGCCTGTCTGTCTGTCTGTCCATCTATATCCATCAGATGACTAATTTAGCAATATATCACTATCATTTTTCTCACCCCTCCACCCAACCACAGAACTGCTGTTCTCCCATTGCAATTTCAAGAGTGCCATCATTGACCACTTCAACATTCTCTTCCATCCATTTGTCACTTTCTTTTGAGCTTCAGGCATTCATTGTCATTTTTGCTTGTAATATTTAAACTCATATTCTAATATTACTCAAGGATTTTTTATTTTTAAAACCTTTCATGAAATATCTTTATAACTATCTTTCTTGTCATTTATTTCTCAGGTCAAACATTTTCATTTCAAATATGTACCTGATAAATAAAGAGAGCTCTCAGCACTTTGCTGAGGCCGCCCTTCCAAGTTAATTGATTATTTTATATATTTATTGTCTCTTTTCAATTTTTAGTGGCATAATCATGGAATATTTGAATGAAAGACTTTTGGCCTTTTGCTAATCTATTTTGAAAATAAATACCTCTTCTACTATATAAATATGTTCTTCTCTTACATGTATCTATGATATTTGGATGTCTCTTTAATGATATTGTATTTTTTCCAGGAAAAGGTGCTTTTTATTTCAGGAGTGCTTTAATTTATCTAGCATAATGTTCCAGGAAAATAAAGCTAGTTAATATCAAACTTTAATTCATTGTGCATGGTGAAATTTTCTTTAAGGTAATGGGAATCTAATTTTTATGTAATTGATAATCCCTATAACACATTTATAGAATCTGAGCTTCATTTTATTTATTCTGTTCAGTGACTAAAATAATTAGGTAAGTAATATGAATATATCTTTCCCACATCCTGCTTATTTTCAGAATTTTGCTTTCATTATATAAGAACTTCAAAAGGAGTATTTACTTTAAGGTGACATTAAGAACATTGATAAGTTATCATTTTGATCTAAAAGGCCACTAAATATTTTATATTAATGTAAGTTTAAAAATTACATCCACAGATATTTTATTTTCTGTCAACTGGATAGGATACTATGAACGTTTTCTATGCAGATGTTCTGACACCAAAAATTGAAAAGCGAAATATAAATTTACTTTAATACTCTATTACGGGAAGAAATACATTACAAATATAATAAATTATTTGAATAGATTATAATTGTTAATACTATCATGATGTTTCAATATAAAAAATTACTTTGTCACATTCATCTCTGACCCTATACATTTCTGGGAGCATTTGAAGTTGGGAAAAGTAAATTTCATATTTTTTACCTGCTATGTTCTGATTTTATGCTACACATTCTTCGCAAAACGTCAGTGTTGAAAATGACATATATTTGTACACAATATTAACTAATAATAGTAAATAGATATCATAAATCATTTTATTACATATGATTTTCACTCCATTGTTCAGATCTAAGCAAGGAATGAATACAATGACCATAAAAAGTGTTTTAAATGGATATAAAGTAAATGAATACTATTTTTAAAGTCTTCATTCTTGTCTAATTTTAATAAAAATATTTTAAGTTGAAAATATATTAATTGATAGCTCCATGTTAAAGAAAAAAGAACTAAGATCCAGAGAGATCAGTATTCTCTCTATTCATTGGTTTCTTGTCAGAGAGACTGGCCCTAAATATATACCAGAGCCACTTAAACTGTCACTAGTTCCTTGGTTTATTACATACATTTCAAGGCAAAAATTCACTTTAAATTAATAGTCTTTCTTTGATGTTCTCTATAGAAATCATGATAAGTATATGCCTAAAAGTTGCTCTCTTTCCTTTGAAATTATAACCTACACGCACCCTATAATCTTAACCATTATTACTTTTGTCAAGAATTTTTAAAGTTTTCTAGTAGAATTGATAGAGTCTTGGTTACACAATACAAATTGACAAATTGAATGGACAAGAGCACAATAGCTCCAGGTCTTCTTTTTAACACATATGCTTGTTTCATCATGTAAATTGAATTATAGGGTCTTCTTCCTTTCTTTTAGATTAGGAATGATTTTAGATGAGTATTGAAATCACAAAGAAGTCTATCATTTAGACTGTCTATAAGGTTGAAAATTTAGACATAAGGAAAAGTAATTTTGCTTTGATATGATGAAAAATGCTGGTTAATTTTGAATAATATAAGTGGGTGGGGAGTAAGTCTTGAGCACCATTAGGTGTGCTAGCCCACCCCACCCCAAATCAGAAAATTGCTCTGGTCCTTAGTTATTGACAGCACAGCCGCCACTCTCCACCTCCCATCCTAAACATGCTATTGATTCTACCTCCTTTCTTTCTTTCTTTCTTTCTTTCTTTCTTTCTTTCTTTCTTTCTTTCTTTCTTTCTTTCTTTCTTTCTTTCTTTCTTTCTTTCTTTCTTTCTTTCTTTCTTTCTTTCTTTCTTTCTTTCTTTCTTTCTTTCTTCCTTCCTTCCTTCCTTCCTTCTTTCTTTCTTTCTTTCTTTCTTTCTTTCTTTCTTTCTTTCTTTCTTTCTTTCTTTCTTTCTTTCTTTCTTTCTTTCTTTCTTTCTTTCTTTCTCTTTCTTTCTTTCTTTCTGTCTTCTTCTTCTTCTTTCTGTCTGTCTTTCTCTCTTTTCTTTTCTTTCTTTCTCTCTTCCTCTCTCTTTTCTTTCTTTCTCTCTTTTTCTCTCTCTCTCTTTCTTTCCTTCCTTCCTTCCTTCCTTTCTTTCTTTCTTTCTTTCTTTCTTTCTTTCTTTCTTTCTTTCTTTCTTTCTTTCTTTCTTTCTTTCTTTCTTTCTTTCTTTCTTTCTTTCTTTCTTTCTTTCTTTCTTTCTTTCTTTCTTTCTTTCTTTCTTTCTTTCTTTCTTTCCTTTTTTTCACTTTGCTGACCACTGTGATCCTTTCATGTCAGTAAGCATGGCAAATTCTTCACCCTTAGTGCCTTTTATAGTTTCCCCTATCTTTGGAGCGTTATCTAGAGATCAAAACTTGGCAACCTTTAAACATGTTGTTCATAGATTACTCAATGTCTAATGTTATACATTTCTTTAAATATAAAGAAAGGTTATCTTAAAATAACAATTAATAGGCAAACTGGGGCCAGTGTAATAATTGGGGTTTTATGTATACTTATGATTAATTGTTGGGAGACACTTTCATTGCATTGTCAATTTCCTTTCAATTGAAAATATATGTTAGGGCTCAAGAGCATATGCCTTGCGAGTTTTGAGCTTTATGTTCAATTTGTGGCAAGAGTTGTTGCCCTGCACATCTCTAGGAATAGTTATGGACTCTCAAGTACTGTTAGAATTACTCCCTGATAAAATCATTAAGCCCATATTTCTATAGGGAAAGTTTAATGTCTAATAAAATGTAGTATCAGCTTTGTTATCCATTACTCAGGATATAAATGACTATGTAGGACTTTGAGAGAATATTAGTGAAAGAATTTTAAAGTGGTTGCTAGGTTAGACATTCCCAAAGAGTAATTTCAAGGTATTTGGGTAGCTTTTATAGAATTTGTGACTATATGTGCTAGCTACACATAGTAACATTAAGAAAAGGCATGCCTTTTTTATCTTTATATTAAAGCAAGTGTAAACTGAAATATTTGAAGGTCAATATAATGAGAGTGCATTTAATTATCTTATTAATTTCAACTGTATTATATATTGTATATTATTATTATGTATTCTTAAGTACTAGATACTGAACTAATTCTTGAATGTTTAACTTATTTCAACAACTATGTAAATAAATATAATTTTAGCATTATTGAATGACAAATATCACTTTAAAAAATTTAGATTTTTGAACATATCCTTCTACATGTCCCATAGTTTTTAGTAATGTTACTGCTTCAAATATAAAGTAACTTTTTTAAATCATTTTACTTTTTTTTGTAATAAAAAAACTAAGAAAATTTTGTGTGTTACCCATTGTAATGAAACTCATTTCTGATTTATAATAATAGATGTATTTTTATCTTTCCCTTTATTTCTCGTTTCTAAGTGGTAAGAGATAAAGAATTCTTTATGTTTTTAAGATTTATTTTGGAAAATAAGGGTGTTAGCTACATGCAATGAAATCTACCACATGATTTGAAATTTGCAGTTTTCAGACTCATAAGGAAATTCTGAAAATTATGGTTAATAAATCAATGATGTTTTAAGAGGATATGCCTATCAATTAAAACACTGTTAAAATACACACAAATACACACTATACAGAGTTTGAGAACTTCTGGTTTGTTGAAGACATGGAGATTTGAGATGCAAAAACTCTGTGGGAGAATAAGGATGGCACATTTATTTTTCCATTCCTTGCCCTGCATATCGCTTCGATGGAATGCTCACCCTCAGCCTTTATTGCATCCTCTATTCACTTGTATTACTTGTCTTCCCGTTGTTCCTCAATATGCTTGAGCAGGCTCCAGTAACATCTCCGTACATTCTGTCACATGCTTGTGTAGCCCAAGGGCATCTGCTTGCTTCAGGAACATGAAGAGACTCAAACCATTCCTTCAGGTCATGGGAATGAGGTCTATAATTGTTACTGGATTTTGGCATATCAAATACGACTCGGGTAGCTCGCCAGGCTCTGCCGTGTGGATGGGATCCTCTATCAATGTACCATTATTCAATAAATAAAATGCTTGTCTACTAGAAAAATGTAATCACTGATTTATATCTAGTCACTATAAGGTATGGTAACTTACTTTTCAATTGGAGTTTGAATCCTAGGAGGAGGTCTAGAACAAAAGTATAGCTGAATTGCCATCTGAAGAGGAGAGGATGAGGAGAGTTCTATAAGACTGACAATGTACCTGTGTTACCTGATGTTATCCGGTTATACAGCAGAAGAAGTGATTTAAATTCTTAATGTACCCATGCACTATCTGAGATTACTTGTACAAAAAAATGTGCATTAACTTTTTTATTAAAAGTTAATGAATTAAAATTAGTGTTAATTTTTATATATCTGAAATGTTATGTGGAACACACATAATTATATAATCATGTGTATGTTTCTTTAGTGCTTGCTTTTCTCTTTATTTTCACATGCTAATCACCTATGCAAACTTCAAAATTTCACAACTCTGTCCAATGCATTTTGAAGATATGTATTTGTTTATGAAGGTTAAAATTTTGTTGTGTACTTAACTGTCTCTTACAATTTCATCTTTGATATTATTCATTCACAGTGGCATGCTCCCATTGTTTACCACTCACAAAAGTCTTTAACTATTAAATTTGCTGTTTTTCCAATAACTTTATATTATCAGGCAATAAAACATAATGAATGATCTATATTTTAATGACTTGTGTGCCCGCATTAAAAAAAATAAGTTTCCAATACCAAAAACTCATTAGCATATTTCATCATCCTAAATTGTAGAAAATCAGTGTGTAAGAACTGCGCCAATATATGTTTATACTTAAATCTTTAGTGTAAATTATTTTTGTTATAAATAATATGTGGTAATAGTAAGACTTTGTATTTTCTACAGAATTACACAGAAAAGTTTCACACATCTTTACTTTAAAACAAAAGATTAATAGTGTAGTAGTGTAGTAATAAATGTATACTCTAGTTCTGTTCATTTTTATACAAATTTGAGAGTTAAAAATATAGTTTGTATATCACATAAACACATCCAAAATATTTTTTAACTTTAAACATTTAATAGCACTGGATCGAAATAGTGATATCAGATGAATTTAATGCTTTGAAATATCATGCTTTAACATATTTATAGCTTATGAACGACTATCAATTACATTTATTTATTTATTTATTCATTGGTTGGCTTTGGAGCCACACTCAGGAGTGCTCAGTGACTTTGGATTCAGGAATTTACTCTTGGGCTTGCATTCAGGGATCACTTCTGATGGGTTCAGGAGGGCTGACTGTAAGCAAGACAATTGCCTTACTCCTTGTAATGCGTTCTTTCTGATCCTCTCAATTTTTTTTTACTTTTATCATTTTAAATTTTAAGCTTTCTTTAACTGTGTTTGTATTTGTATTATCTTTCTTCCTAGATGTTTGTATAGCAGCGCTGTCCTGTGACTTCACTAACACCAATTTTCTAAATTATATATTGTTGCTTTTCTTGAAAAAAAAGCTAATTTTACTTCTAGATAGAGAATATATTTATGCAATTTAAATTCCATAACATTGTTTGAGCTTTACTTTATAGACTAGGATATGGTTAAATTTTAGAAATTGACTTAAAATTGGAATGCTGCTGTACAAAAATAATACAAAAATAAAAAATAATAAAATAGAAAAAATAATATTTTTATTATTATTCTATTTATTTTGGAGGCAAATGCACAGTGCTCAGGCATACTCCTAAGTCGAAGTTCAGGGACTACTTCTGTTAGTGCTGGAGGGACCATATGAGACGTTGGGTGTAAATTCAGTCCAGTTGTAAGTAAGGCAATTACCCTACCCTCAGTGCTATCTCTCTGGGCAGAGAGCTGGACTTTTTTTTTGCTCAGTAAAGTTTCTTAATCATGCTGTCCAAATCTCTGTCAATACTAGGTTGCATTACCTTCAGTCAACTCCACTATATCACAGCATATCCTTCTCTCCTACTAGCATGATAAAGTTTTCCATGATTTTCAGAAATTTTAGTGAAATGTGACTTTATGAATTTCAATAACACAGTGTAATGTCTTTGTATTTATGTTTTAAGAAATTCTGTGGATTGATTTTGCTACATTATACCCATATAATTTGAAATATGAATTTTCTATAATCATTTGCCCAGAATATTTGTATCTCTGGATCACCTCAGTCAAGAAGAAATGTGATGTTTTAAAACTTGGATTTTATCTCTACTGAGGCTAATATTTGTCTAGTCTAAATCAGCAATTAGTTTTACAGAACCACCATCCCCAGCAGCACACAAATTATGCAGAATATCACACATTGGGGCACTGAAGATGATGAGAGCCAGAGTTACCACAATGGCAATTCAGACCCTCGAGGATTTGGTATGTTTGTCTGTTTTTATGTAACATATGTGGATTCAGTTGATTTTTGCATTGTGAGTTTAAGATTATACCTAAAGCCTTCAATATAACTAATTTATTAGGGGGTACTGTTATTTTTGTGTGTTAAAAAAGTAACTTTTTTTTAATTTTTTTTTTTTTTTTTTTTGCTTTTTGGGTCACACCGGCGGCGCTCAGGGGTTACTCCTGGCTCTGCACTCAGGAATTACTCCTGGCGGTTCTCAGGGGACCATATGGGAGCGGGATCGAACCCAGGTCGGCACAGCCAGCGGCAAGGCAGCCCTACCCGCTGGGCTATCGCTCCCCAAAAGTAATTTTTTTGAAGTTGCTAATAGCAGTGTTTTTTATATTTTATTTGGAAGGGGGCATATCTGGGCTCCTTATGGGATTCATTCGGGCCTGTCTCCAGCCAAGCCCTCCAGCTCCCTGAGCTATCACTCTAGCTCTTGCGTTTGTAATGCTTCAGTCTAAGCATTACATTTATTATTATAGTTTTTTTTTTTTTTTCTATTTGGATCACACCCGGCGATGCTCAGGGGTTACCTCCTGGCTCTGCACTCAGGAATTACTCCCGGCAGTGCTAGGGGACCATAAGGGATGCAGGGGATGGAACCTGGACCAGCATGGGCAGGCCACATGCAAGGCAAAAACCCTTCCTGCTGGGCTATCGCTCCAGCCCCTATTCTATAGTTTTAGTGTTTTAGTCTTAGTTGTGATTTTGTATGTCTGTTTGTTTAAGTTTTGGGGAACACCTAGTAATGTTCAAGGGTTACTCCTGGCTTTGTACTCAGGAATCACTCCTGGTGTCCAGGGAACCATATAGGATGCCGGAGTCAAACTCGGTTGACCATGTGCAAGACAAGCAATGTACTCACTGGACTGTACCTCCAGCTCCCAATGTTTAGTGTCTGGATTACATTTTTAATTTAAAAAAAATAAAATTTTGATGACTAACATTACCTGTTTCTTCTGGCATGCACATGTTGGTCCGATCTAAAATCTCAGTCAAAATGATAATATTCAAAGTTTGAATTAGATGCTAGATAGTGTTTGTAAGAAATGTCTTTAGTATGAGGAAGTGATTATTCTGTTTTGGGTGTAGGGTTGAGGTTCCCAGCTTGTTTTACTTTCTACCCACGTTAAGAAAAAACATTCTCGGTGTCTCTCCAGGAAAAAACCTTATTTAAAGAAATAAAAGTTTCTCTGGACTTTAAACTCCTTATGTGTCCACATCCAGATTTCCTTCACCTTTTTCAATTGTACTCTTTTCCTCCAAATTTATTAGATAGATTTTTCTTTGTAACTCCTTTTTGGTAACAAATTTACCATCCAATCCCTGATCATAAATATTAAATTAAAAATGGGAAAGCATATTTTTTTTTTTTTTTTTTGGGTCACACCCGGCGATGCTCAGGGGTTTACTCCTGGCTCTGCACTCAGGAATTACTCCTAGCGGTGCTCGGGCTACCATATGCGATGCCGGGGTATCGAACCCGGGCCACATGCAAGGCAAACACCTTATCTGCTGGACTATTGCTCCAGCCCTGAAAGCATATATCTTCCAGGCATGAGATTCAGCCGCAGACAGCTGCAAGGCTGCTTGCGACCGCACGGTTCATCAATAAATGATAAATGATAGCCCAGCGGGTAGGGAGTTTGCCTTGCATGCAGCCGGCCTGTGCCGGCCTGGGTTCGATCCCTGGCATCCCATATGGTCCCCCGAGCACTGCCAGGAGTAATTCCTGAGTGCAGAGCCAGGAGAAACCCCTGGCATTGCCGGGTGTGACCCAAAAAAAGCAAAAAAAAAAAAAAGAAGAAGAAGAAGGCATCAAGTTTAGTGAAGTCAAACAGATAAAGACGAACACTGTGACTTCACTCATACATGGAATATACAGAAATAAAAAAGATAAACTAATAAAACAAAAATAAATGTTCAGAGTATAAAAGCAATGAATGGATAGTAGCAAAGAATGGGAACAGTGTGGGTAAATCAAGATAAAATGAACACTTTTATAGTGAGATATAAAATTGTACTTTTATCGGCAAAATTTGTGTCATATAACTTATTGATTTTCAATGATGCAAAGATGTAATGCATGTTATAATGCTGTTATTTAAAGTAATATATGAAAGAATACTAATAAAGATACTATAACGAAGATTTTAGTTATCTTTTTTTAGAATTGCTATGTTCTTATTGTAAAGCACCTCGAAAATTGAATCAGAATTTTGAGTTTCTTCTCTTCACTTTCACAAAATATATTTTTCAAATGCAGATGTTCTGTGCTTGTCACAAACGCATGATAAAATTTTAACAACTTTTTCCTGTTCTTGAGAGCAAGATTGAATCTATATCTACCTGCTTTGACATTACCAAAAATAGATGTCTTCTGTATTTTATCTTAGATATGGTTTGAGCATTGCAATTAAATATTTATACTTTTGGAAAAAATATGGTATTGTGTTATAGCAGAATCATTATTGATTAAACAAATATTAAGAAAAATTTATACTTTATAAGTTAATACATAAAAATAATTCATTGTTTCATTTAATCTATGTTTTAGTATAGTTACGTTTGCATTTCTATTGAAGAGTTGAACGGGACCTCCTACACAGTACCCAATTAGCCCAGGGGCTCTCCCAGTGCTTCTCTACCTGCCAGTGTGGACAGTTCAATACTAAATTCTGAGAATGTGGCAGTACTGGAACGTTGCTATGTAGAGATGATCAGGTCACTTTAGTGGTGCTTTTGGACCTCCACATGTTGACAATGGAAACGGCCATGTAGTGCTCAGGATATGGGGTCTAACTCACACAAGGAATGTGCTCCAAACCCTGTCTTATTTTCCTGTCTCCATAGATTATTTTAAAATCAGTTTTTAACAGGAGCTGGGCTTAGTATGCCATGCCAGTCTTGCATGCTAGCACTCGCCTAACATGCAGCCAATGCATGTTCAATCCCTGTCACCCCAGAGCTCCCCCAAATTTTTTCAAGGAGTAAGCCCTGATACTACTGCATATAGTCACAAATCCAAAATTAAATCAGTAAAATCTTAGCCCCTTGATGTGTTGCAGGTGTGGCTGTGGTGCCCGGCTTCATCAGCAAGTGGCAGAAAGGAGACAGGATTGTCTACACCCAGGGCTCTGCCCCATGGGCCCCTGGATGATTGATGGTCTAACATAGAAAAAGATGGAGTCCCCTGGGATGAACCCAGAGCCACGGCAGAGCTGGGCAAGCTGCCCTTGGTATATTCAATATGGCAAAAACAGTAAAAACAATGGACCTCATTCCCAACGAATTCCCAACATTACTGCCGCTCACTAGAGCAAATCAATGAACAATGGGAAGACAAGTGACAACTACTAAAACCCACATATTTATTATTCACATTAACCAACATGTTATAGCAACATTAAACACTAATAATGGGGTTACTCCTGGCTCCGAGCTCAGGAATGACTCCTGGCAATGCTCAGAGGAACATATGGGATGCTGGGATCAAACTTGGGCTGCCTGCATGCAAGGCAAGCGCCCTACCCTATCTGCTATCCTATCACTTGGCCTCAGTTTGTATTTCTTTTTTTGTTTTTTTTTAGCAGCAAAGTAAAACAGATTTTATTAAGGCAGTTCTAGGACGAGGAAGGAGTAGGGAAAGAGAGAGAGAGAGAGTACACATCTCAAGAGGGGAGATGCGGGCTGCTCCAGAGGTAGAGAGTGAGCAAGCAGGTTTCGTGGTTTTTAATCTGGTGAACTGCCTGAGGCATAAAATTAATTTCTTGCTAAGTGTTGTATGAGGAGCTATGAAGGGGCCTGAGGAAACTTTGTGGGGTGAAGATCCATGTTCATGGTTGTGGTGGTGTTGGTGTTACAACCTCAAGTATTGTACTTCAAGTATCCATCGGTGGGGCAGAAGGAGGCGTTTAGTTTTAGCTGCGTTCTGGCCGTGGCTCCATCCCCCATGCAGACTTTCTCAGTGCACCCTCACTTAACGGAGTACCAAGACAGGCATGATACTTTCTTCCAGGATACATTTGTTTGGCGCATTCATTTTGCAAATCGCCCTTTGGGACAAGGAAATAGAAATGGGCAGGAAGAGATAGTGACTGAGACCCATCAGCTAAGAGAAGGAACCCAGCACCTGCCTCTTGTCAGGAAGCGGCCAAGGACCAGAATTCAGGTCATCCAGCTTCAAGCTTTATCTAAGAAGAAAAAGGGGTTGGGGAGGGTTTTTTTTTTCCTCACCTGGCAGTGCTTGGGGGAGTATATGAGGTGCCAGGGATCAGACTGGAATAGCTTTGTGCTAGCCAAGAACCCTACCCCTCTACTCCCTCGGGATTACTCCTGGCAGTGCTCAGGGGGCCGTATGGGATACCGGGAGTTGAACCAGGGTCAGCTGCATGCAAGGCAAACGCCCTACCTGCTGTACTGTCGCCCCGGTCCCATGAGCTTCTTTTCCTAAACCCTGTACTTCCTCTCTGGCTCTCTCAAACATTTTTTCCTTTCTGTTGCTGTGCTGGGGATTGACCCCAGTTCTGTATGCGAGGCGTGCTCTAACCACTGAGCCATACCCGGGCCCTCAGCTGCTCGTTAACCAAAGATCCCCCCTTGAGCTTAGGGATCACTTGAGATAGTGATCAGGAGTGATCCCTGAGTGCAGAGCCAGGAGTAAGCCTTGAGCACTGCTAGTTATGGTCCAAAATGCCAAAAACAACAAAAGAAGATCACTTTTCAGAACAGAATATTCTTGGGCTCCTGTTTTACGTTTTGTCTGGGTCACACCTGTTGATGCTCGGGAATTATTCCCGGCAGTGCTCAGGGGCACTACCCACACGGCAGAGCCTGGCAAGCTACCCGTGTCGTATTTGATATGCCAAATACCAGTAACAATTATAGACCTCATTCCCATGACCTGATGGAATGGTTTGAGGCTCTTTATGTTCCTGGAGCAAGCAGATGTCCTTGGACTCTACTAGCATGAGACAGGACATATGGAGATGTTACTGGTGCCCGCTCAAGCAAATCGATGATGAACGGGAAGACAGTGACAGTGATACAGTGATAATGGTGTCAAATTGTCACATTTGGATATAGAAAAGTTCAAATTGTCTTAGCTTATATCCAAGTACTGAATTCTGCTACAGGAATCCCACTGGGTTTAAGTACATGGGAAATTACTTCAATCTTATGATTCAGAAAACAAAGGTATAGAATAAGGAGGTAGTGCTAAGGTCAAGGGAAGTGTCTCAGATGTGATTTTTTCATCCCTGTTAACACGTGGTTCTCCAACCTCTGTGAGCATAGGCCAGAGTTCTCTCAGCGTCATAGGGTATGTTTCTGTTTGGCACACATAAGTCACAAGGTGACTTAAGAGGTCTGATTAGTACCATATTTGCAGTATTAAACTGACACCATGGAGGCCCCCTAGGCCACATAAGCACTCTTTGAGCAACCAAATAAAATAATGATAACACATAAAAATAAAGTAAAACAGATTATATCTTCTATTTTGTTTTTAAAAGCACATTCTCGTTTCTCAAAATAAAGTCCTGTGGCTGAATCACAATAGTATAGAGCACATGATTTGCCTTTCGGTAATCTCAGATCAATTCCTAATGTGAGACATAGTCACCAAGTAATCACAAGGAGTGACTCCAGAACACAAATGTCGCCCCAAAACAAAAACAGATAAAAGACTTTTATATTTTACCATTTATATTAATTGTAATAAATTGGACGTTATCATAGTGAGAAGCAGAAGCATTTTATTTTGTTAGAGAATGTTTTCATCCTAGAATTGCTACCTAATGACAGCAAAAAGACATTGAAGAAATATAGTGCTACCTTGACCAAAGAAGAGTGAAAGCAAAAATAAATTAGCCACAGAAAACGTTTTCAGGAAGGAATGTATACGCTGATTTTCTTCTATTTTGAGACATGTATCTTTACTATTTATTAGAAAAGAACAAATCTATAAACATGTTTAGGAAAGTTTTTAATATTTGTGTTTGCATATGTATTTATGCTTTACCATTCTCTATCCTTCTGTTGATGTTGTGATGAGCAGAGGATGCACACATGCATGATTATGGCACAAAAACAGTGCGGTGGTGGTATTGT
Organism: Cryptotis parvus; assembly: GCA_021461705.1. NCBI lineage: Eukaryota > Metazoa > Chordata > Mammalia > Eulipotyphla > Soricidae > Cryptotis > Cryptotis parvus. The sequence continues at coordinate 150,603 of JAJIBD010031701.1, forward strand.
TTGAAGGTGTCATACCAGTTTGTGGTGATCACACACATGGCCTTGGTACTCAACTGTTGCAGGACACCTAAAAGCCTCTGCATCTGCCCTGGATTGCCTCCTGCCGGTCACTTCATAGATAGGGGGTGAGTCTGAATGTGGCGGTCTTATCTGACCATGTATTCTGTACTGGTGGTATAAATATTCTCTCATGCTACCACAAGCATCGTGGGACTAGCTAGATCTTACCAGCATATTTGCCTGGCCACGTTGGATCTCTAAGTAATTAGACCAGAGAGGAATGCTGTTTACCTCCAAGCAAGCAAGCATGGCTCCCCTGATAATACAAAGGCAACTAAAATACAAAACTACCTTGAAGTAGAAGAGACTTTTGTGAAGGCTTGGAGAAATATTTAACTGGCATTAGTATTAGTCTTTGGTACAGAGACATGTCATCTCAGAAACACCCTATAAAGGCAATTCCAGGTAGATCTTGGCTCAAGACATTAGGTGAGGTGCCGGGAGAAATTACCTGAGGGCATTTGATCCTTCCTGCCAGGGGAAGTTACATTTAGCTTATAGCTTCTCCCAGCTCTGCTAGAAGGCTTTAATTAGTCCTGGGTCCTTGTAAACAGCCCGATGGTCTCCTGAAGTTGCTACATTTCTATAAAGCTATTTTCCTGTTTTCATCTCTAGATAGCCCAGCCCATTCTGGGCTGGGCTGGGAGTTTGGGTGGATTTTGAGCTATAAGATAAGCTGCAAGAAGGGAAGAAGCTCTTTCTTTTTTTCTCCTTTTTGCCATTTTTGGCTTCCCTTGGTGTTTTGCTTCTCCGTCCTCTCCATTCTCTGTTGGGCCTCAACATGTGGTGGCAGCCATCTTGGCCTACACCTGGCTGGGGCCTAGCTGGGAACTCAGAGTCTGGAGGTTTTCCCTGCTCTTGGATTGTATATTGGATCCCGTGATAGTAAAGCCCTTTTAAAACTGCATCGGATTCCTGAGTCTTCATCCATTCCCCACCGGCCCGGAGGTAGAAGGGAACTTCGCTTCCCGGCACTGTCAGGGACCCGACAGAGCTCCCCGACACTCAACATGTTGTTTTTACTCCCTTAGTTATGGTGTTTGTATACATGCTTAAGTGAGAGTGACACACATCAGTAGTGGTACTTAGACATGACCTGATTGTAGTGCTCATTGGGGGTCCCACGCTTTAGTAGCGAGTTGAGTCTGGCATTTCCTTGTATCTATGATTCTCTGTGTGCTGTGTATCATGAATATGCAAGTAACCTGCCGGGAGCTAACATTTGCATAGAGTAACTGGAATCAAATTTAAAATTTGCTTTCAAGAAAGATGACTTGGAGGACTGAAACAATGTAAAATTGGCATTTTATAATAAAAAGAAACAAAATAGCTCTTCTCTTTAAATTAATAATGTATTTTTTGTAACTTAAAGGGCTTTGAACTACATACAGAGAAATACCTTTATTGATATTTTTATGGAAAATAGAAAAAATATGTTTACATGTGCATTACTTTTTGTGGCATAAAAACACCTGGAGTTTTGCTTTTGTATTAGTGTTAATTAAAATTAGAGATATAAAAGATAAAAACTAGTTGTCATATTTAGAAAATTTAAGTCTACAATATATAAGGTATAAACTAAGTAGGGTATTCATTACCTTGAATACAATGTGCTTCATTAATGGAAAAGGGTAGCATGAAAAGAGGTAGAGACGCAAAATGGTTTATATGTTTAAAATTAGTATCTAGTCCAGTTTTCTGGAAGTTGAGCTACGTGGAACTTGGTCAAAGAAGATAGCAGAGGAAAGAAAACATAGAATTGCATCTGCTTCTATAATATCATGTGAAGGCTTGATATTGTACCTGAAATTTATATGTAAATATTTGGGTTAACTAGAAACATTACGAACTAATATTTTCCAAGAGGAAATCCACTGAAGCAGCATTGAACATTGGTTCATTTTTATATAATAGAGGGAAAATTGCGTGTATTGAAGTCTCAAGTAGGACAAAACTTAAAATAGGTTATGCTTATAATCATACTGAAATTATATAATTTCATAAAACAAGTATTATAGATTTTATCATTTTAATTTTCAACCATTTCAATACTATATAAGATATAGCAATGATTAGGACCAGATTTATAGTCAGTTGATAGGCATTTGCCTTTGCATACTGCTCACTCAGGTTTGATCCTGGCATCCCATATAGTCCCCCAAGTCTCACCAGGAGTAAACCTGAGTGCAGAGCTAGAAGTAAACCATGAGTGTATGGGCATCACAAAGAGTGATACCCATAAAACAAAACCCCAAAACAAAAATATGATAATTGTTTTGTTTTAAAGAAACAAAATAAGATCATGAGTGTGCTAATTAAATAAAATATGAGTGTGATGCCCCAAAATTATGAAACAAATATTTTCAGACATAATAATTATATATAGTACCAGTTAATTCTTTTTCATTTTTTTATTTTTTCAACTTTAGTATTATTATTATTATTATAACACCATTTGATATAAATTTACAAATTGTTCTTGGTTGGATTTCAGTCATAAAATGTTTTAGCACTCCTTCCTCCACCAGTGCACATTTTCCACTACCACATCCCCAATTCCGTCCCCCTACCCCTAGTATGCCTCTATAGCAGGCATTCTTCTTATTTTTTCTTCATTTATAACCTTTATCTGCTCCTCAAGGTGTTGCAGGTGTGGCTGCAGTCCCTGGCTGCATTAGCAGGTGGTAGACAGGAGACCGACTTGTCTACACCCAGGGCTCTGTCCTGTGGGCCCTGGATGGTTGATGATCTGACATCGAAAAAGACTGGGCCCCTGGGATGAACCCAGAGCCACAGCAGAACCTGGAAAGCTACCCGTGGTTTATTCAATATGCCCAAAACAGTAACAATAATGGACCTCATTTCCAACGAAAGGAGGATGGAACACTGGCGTCCGCTGGAGCAAATCAATCAACAATGGGAAGACAAATGATTACAAGTGATAATCATCATCATATTTTGTTTCAAACCCTCAAAACTCCCCATATTTCCCCTGCATTATTCATTGAACTATTATTCATTGAACAGTTGAAAAAGATTCGACATTTTTTATTAAAAATGTTGAAGTAAGTCAATCACAAAGTAAATGAGACAGTGGTAAATATATACTAATGTAATGTAAATGTACAATAAAGAACTTGTCTCAGAGAATCTTGCATGTTCAATAGTTTACATGTTTATATAAGCTGTTTTATATTAAATACTAAATTTTTGTATTCACACACGAGACAGAGCTGCTACTTGCTCTCCCTGTGCCCAGCTGATCACGAGGCATCTGAAAGGGATGGCAGGTTTAAGCCCAGGACCGCCACCCCAGCAGAGCCTCACAAGAAGCCAGAGAAACCACCACACCATGAGGGCAACCATTTTCAACATCTGCACTCCCTCTCCTCAGAGCTCCACCCAGCAGAAGAGCTCATCACAGCCGAGAAAGCAGCCTCGCATGTTCATCAATAGTTATTCGAGTTTTGAGGTGACTACTAGAGTATCCCACCCACGCGGCTGAGCCTGGCAAGCTACCAGTGTCGTATTTGACAGCCAAATACCAGTAACAATTATGGACTTCATCCCATGACCTGATGGGAATAGTTTGAGGCTCTTTATGTTCCTGGAGCAGGATCATGCCTTTGGGCTATTTCGCATGTGACAGGACGTATTGAGATGTTACTGCTGCCTGCGTGAGCAAATCGATGATATCCGGGAAGACAGTGATACAGTGATACTAAATTTTGATATCAGAAAAAGCCATAAAAATGATTTTTGTCAAGGAAAAATGTATATAAATAGACATAGATAGATTTTAATTAGTTAATATAGTCTCATGGATTCTGAGAATTACTTTGGAGATTTTGGAAGTGTTTATTTAAGATCCACATGGCAAAATTATATACATGAGGATAAATGCAGTACACATTTAATTCATTGCTTATCATCAGACACACAAGATAATAAGATGTTTCCATTTAAAATAGACTTAACTAGGAGGACTTTTAATTGACATACTTTGTTCATAAATTCCTCCTGTCTTAGGTCAGTTTTTTTTTTGAGATTCAAGGGATTATTATTTGAGATAATAGGGATTAGATGACTTTAGAATGTTGGTCTTGCTTCAATGGGTTTTAGTCCCATTATAAGAGTGCTAAAGATATCAGTCTGTTGGCACAATAGCTACATACTTTCTGTAGGATCACTCATAGAGATCACATGCACCTACAATAAGATGGCTCCTTTCTACAGGCCAAGGAAAGAAACCTCAGAATGAAACTGGCTTTATCTGTTCTTGAACTTTTTAGACTCAAAAGTATTGAGAGATAAATTTAGTTTTTCCGTCATTTGATTTATGATATATTGATACATATCATATATAGATGTATATAAATATATATTGATACATATCACATATATATACATATCACATATATATATCGACATCCGTAGATAGACTGCTAGATTGATATATAGGTATATATACTTGTATATACATGTATGTATCCTAGCTGACTGGAGAGGGCATTGTAAGCCAGGTTTGAACTATAATATTTACTCAACAAAACAAAATGTTTCAGTACAAATTATACTTCTGATATTGCACTCTCTTTTTAACAAACTGGATATAATGTTTGTAATTATAAAATATTTAGCATTCAACTAAGTATTTTATGGAACTATTCATATGGGAAAATTATGAATGAAAGTTTACAACTTAGTGACATAATTGGAAAAGGTAGTTAAATTAATTATTAGATCCTTAAGTACCTTATTACCTTCATACTCTGCTTTCAACAGTAGAATCCATAATGGAATAGCACTTTTGTTATATGTTGAATAAATAAATCATGTTTTGGTTTTCTTTTGGAATCTAAGTATTCTAGTTTCAGTTGCTTTCATTATGCTTAATGAAAACTTACTAAATTGAAATACTGAGATGTTTTGGATATTGTATAAGAGACAAATTGGCATATGGGGAGTGAAAGGGATTATTTTGTTCTCAGATATTGAAAGGAAATAATGTGATGTGTGAGTGTGTATATGTTTTTGTAAAGCAATTGGTTTTATTTTTATTTTCCACAAAATTTTTACTCATATCTAAGATGTAGTATCAATGATCTGTTTTTTGGAACTAGCCAATCATCTGTCTTTGAGGAAATATGGCTCTTATTCATGGTTATGTTCCTAAATCCACATGACCTATTTCATTTGAGGTTTGACTGATAAAATCATAATATAAATAGCTCTAATTCATGAATAGTTCTGTTGATCAAATGAGATAATGGTGAAAAATGCTTTAGCAATACAATAATGAATTTCTAGCAATGGCAGATGAAAGATTTTAGAAATATTTTAGAAAGCAAGTTTAAAATTGTACAGTATTATTGAAAACAGCTGCGCCAGGACTGAAATTGAGAAGTACTTGATGAAAAAACTAATAAACCTCAGTTAAAATAATTAAACTCTTTTTTCATCCCTAATTTCCTTAACTCGCCACAACTCACTGTTATTCCCCACCCCCAAATCCACACAGGATCTGTCTTTGAGCAGTATAGTTACACCGATTGTAGTTGGTCAGAAAACCAGCAACTTAAACTAATGAAAGCAGCAAATGTTATTTGTAGTAGGAACTATAAAGATGCACCTGCTTCACAATCTGCAAACTAACAAAGTAGGAAACAATTTACTAATCTATGGTGGTCAATGTGATAAGGAAAATGACAGGCATGTCAGATATTTATTTACTTATTTGAATTTTAGGCCAGGCCCAATGGTGTGCAGGGATCACTATACTCAGGGATCACTCAGGCAATGAGAGATCAGGCACTGTACTCCATGTTCATCCATGGTGGGATTGGGGACCATATAGGTTGCTGGTGATTTAACCCAGATCAACCTTATACAGAAGAAATGCCTTCCCTTAGCTACATTTGCTTCAGTCTGAAAATCAGATATTAAAAATGCAAAACTTACATATGCAAAAGACTATAAATTACTTACCTCTTCATTCTTATTTGGTTGGCAAAAAAATGCCTATTACAGAGACTGTGTGGGGCCACCAAGTAAATGGTCAAGTATACTTTCAATTTCCCTAATTCTTTTCTTATTCTCATGTCTGTTAATACCAGGGAATCCGTGCATAAATTCTTTCCAGTCACTATTTAACCAATATGCTATATGAACACAAGAAAAGCTGACTTTCTGAGAAGGAAGAAACTAATAAAGACAGAGTAACTTTTATTTGTTTTAACATAATTTATTGTTACTGTTTAAGAACAGACTGTATGCAAGCCCAGAAAGTTAGGTTTTCCCTTTTTGTAATTCAAGTATGGACTCAAGCTTTGGCTACCGAGGTATCCCACTTCAAAGAGGGCTTGAGTAAACACTCTGCTGGTCATAATAAAGAGCCAGGCCCCTCCTCACACAGAGATCCTTTGTTCTGGGGACCTGGTTGATTTGGTTAACTATATGTGACCACTTGTTTCTCATCTTCAGAAACTTTACATTCTATTTGAAGCTGAGAATTCACCAAAGGAGCCTAGGATACCATAGCCAACTTATACCTCCAACCCCAATAAAAACAGAACTGCAGGTCTTGCTATATGCTGTGAGTTCACTGTCTGTAACCCAGTGTGCTATGCAGTTTGCAGATGCTGTAACTAATAAAACCTTAACTTTTTACAGAGCTTTCCATGTTCACTCTATGTTTACAATATGAAGGGCATACTGTCTTCACAGTGCAACCAAAGAATTAATCCAGTTTTAACAGTAATTGGGAAAGGACAGAAAGCTAGAGGCAAGCTCACTGTGACCCAATTGAATACACCCAGGGATCTTTTGTCAACAGCAGTACCATCAACCAGCTTAGACTGAAGGAATTTAGTGGGCCCCATCACCTATCTCTGAATCTTTGTTTTATAAATGAAGGCACTAGCCTTCATTTATAAAACAAAGACAATGCCTACACCAGAGAATTAGTTACAATGATTAATGACAAATCACAGGCCTGGTGCACAGTATTCTCAAACGCAGAGCTTTATTGCCATATACACTGACTCCTACTCAAAGATCCAGCAAGTCTGGTTATAATCAGAGTGTGCCCAACAGCCCAAATGTATGCCTTTGAACATGGGACACTTGAGTTTGTTTGATCCTCGCTACCATATGGTCCTGAGCACCCCAAGCAGAATCAGAAGTAGTCTTTAAGGACTCTAAGTGTGCCATAGAAGAGATTAATAAAAAATGAAAACAGAAGCCTCAGACAGCATACCTGGTAAGGTGCTTGCCTTGACACAGAAACCCAGATTTAATCCCTGGCCTTCAAGAACTTCCAGGAGTGATTCCTGAACCAGTAATACACCCTGAACCCTGCCAGGTATGAACCAAAAATGAAAAGAAAAAGCTTCCAAATGAAAAGTAAAAGCCTCAAAATAAAACTAGTTAAAAAATATGGAAAATGCAGCTACAGAAGATAAAATCTTGTATCTACCTGCAACTGTATGGAACGTGAGGGTCTCAAGTTAAGTGAATTAAGGAAAACAACATATACTGAATAACAAGTACTGTCTGTTCTTAAAGGTTGTAGTTGCTTTTTTTTAAGTATTTTATTATACCACCGTGAGAAATACAAATAAAAAGATATACAATTAAAAAGTTCATGTTTGGGTTTTGGTCATACAGTGTTTCAGCACCCGTCCCCTCCACCAGTGCCCCATCTCCATACAAATAAAAAGATATACAATTAAAAAGTTCATGTTTGGGTTTTTTGGTCATACAGTGTTTCCAGCACCCGCCCCTCCACCAGTGCCCATCTCCCACCAACAACATCCCCGTTCCCTCCCCTTCCCCAGCCCTCCTCCATGGCAGGTTCTTTATTTCTTTTCCCTTTCTCTCTCTTTTCTCTTTTCCTTCCCTTCCAGACTATGGATTACAGAACATACATTAAAAGGTTGTCATGTGAATCCTTTTGCCTCTATTTCATGCTCAGTTCTAGGTTGGCATTAGTACCCTCGACTATTATTAGCACCCTGTTCCATTTTCTGTCTTACCTAAACTCCCCAGCTCCCACACGTTTGTGATAATTTCCACGCCCTCCGGATATATGCTTCACTTGACCTTGGATATTGGTATCATAATATGTCCATATGTATTTATGCCATGCAAATAAATGCAGTCATTTCTGTATCTGTCTCTCTCCTTCTGGCTAATTGAAGCTCAACATAATCTTCTCCATGTCCATCCATTTATAGGCAAATTTTATAACTGAGCAGATCTAATCAGTAACCCCAGATTCCTAAGTCATCTATTGTGGAGGAGCACATAACCTGCCAGACCTTTCACTTTTTACATCGAGTCTTTAAAATTAGATTATATTTTCACTTATTATAATTCAAATGTGTCAAAAATAGGCAGAATTAGTATATAATAATTTGCTTATGGTACTAATTTACATTCTGGAAGAGGTTTTCATACACCTTTGAAGTTCCAAGATTTCTAACCAGGGTGTTTCTCAAGGGTTTTAAGCCTTCAGTACTTAAATCCTTCAACTCTTCTCCACAGTCAGAAGGTTCTTAGCTTTTTCAGTGTTATTGAGTGTTCCCCTTTGTACCTTTGCTCTCTACAGTTTTTTTGTTTTACCCACAACCAACCAAAGCCTAAAACCTAAAGGGGAAAAATTCCAGAATTTTTTGTGTACCATTTTATGTAGTTCAATAAAATATTTTGTAGCTTGCTCTATCCTACCCCATATGTGAATCATCCCTTTATCTAGTTTACTTTGTCTTTTGTGTAAACATTTCTTCACATCCCAGAAGGTTCAGTACAGTAGAATAAGATTTTGAGAGACCACATAAACATAGAAATTTAGTAGTTGTGTAGTTCATTTTTATTTCCTTATTGTTCATCCTTTACTAATTAAAAAATAAACTTTTATCATAGTTATGTATACATAGGATAAAAATGTTCATAGGTGAGTGTCCCCTCTTCCCCACATCCACGCAAGCACATATTTGTTCTTGCTCTTTTGAATATGTGCCAGTCTCTGTGGTGAAAGTGGTATCTCATTGTTGTTTTGATTTGCATCTCTCTGATGATTAGTGATGATGAGCATTTTTTCATATGTTTTTTGGCCATTCGAATTTCTTCCTTGCTGAAGTTTCTGTTCATTTCTTCTCCCCATTTTTTGATGGGGTTGTTTTGTTTTCTTCTTGTAAAGTTCTACCAGTGCCTGATATATCCTGGATATTAACCCCTTATCAGATGGGTATTGGGTGAATATTCTTTCCCATTCTGTGGACTGCTTTTTTGTATCTTAGTCACTGTTTCTTTTGAGGTGCAGAAGCTTTTTAGTTTCATGTAGTCCCATATGTTTATCTTTTCTTCTAGTTTGCTTTGTTAGTGATGTTTCACCTTTGAAGATGCCTTTAGCTTCAATGTCGTGGAGGGTTTTCCCTATATTTTCTTCAATGTACTTTATGGATTCAAGTCTGATATTGAGATCTTTTAATCCATTTTGATCTGATTTTTGTGCATGGTGTTAGACACAGGTCCAAATTCATTTTTTTACATGTTGCTGCCCAGTTTTCCCAACACCACTTGTTGAAGAGGGCTTTCCTTACTCCATTTTAGACTCTTTGCACCTTTATCAAAGATTAAATGATCATGTGTTTGAGGTTGGGTGTCAGGATACTCAATTCTATTCCATAGGTCCACAGGTTTTTTTATTCCAATACCATGCTGTTTTAATTACTACTGCCTTGTAGTACAGTTTGAAGTTGGGAAAGGTGATGCCTCCCCATCTTCTTTTTCCCGAGGATTGCTTTAGCTATCCTTGGGGGGTTATTGTTCCATACAAATTTCAGGAGCGTTTGGTCAATTTCTTTGAAAGAATGTCATGGGTATCCCTCATAGGGACTGCATTGAATCTGTACAGAGCTCTCTAGGCTAGATGCCGGCTGGTACAGCCTTTCTGGAAAACAATATGGACTTTCCTCCAAAGACTAGAAATTGAACTCCCATTTGACCCAGCCATACCACTCCTGGGAATCTACTCTGGGAAACCAAAAATACGCAGCGGAAACACCATCCCTACTTTTATGTTCATAGCAGCATTATTCACAATAGCCAGAATCTGGAAGCAACCAGAGTGCCCGAAAATCGATGACTGGATAAAGAAGCTTTGGTACATCTACACAATGGAATACTATGCAGCTGTTAGGAAAAATGAAGTTATAAAATTTGCCTATAAATGGATGGACATGGAGAAGATTATGTTGAGCGAAATTAGCCAGAAGGAGGAGAGACAGATACAGAATGACTGCATTTATTTGCATGGCATAAATATATATGTACATATTATGATACCAATATCCAAGGTCAAGTGAAACATATATCAGGAGGTCTTGTCAAAGGTGGAAATTATCACAAACGTGTGGGAGTCAGAGTTTAGGTAAGACAGAAATGGAACAGGGTGCTAATAATTGTCGAGGGTACTAATGCCAACCTAGAACTGAGCATTAAATAGAGGCAAAAGGATACACATGACAACCTTTTAATGTATGTTCTGTAATCCATAGTCTGAAGGGAAGGAAAAGAGAAAGAGAGAGAAAGGGAAAGAAATAAAGAACCTGCCATGGAGCAGGGCTGGGGAAGGGGGAGGGAACCGGGGATGTTGGTGGGAGATGGGCACTGGTGGAGGGACGGGTGCTGAAACACTGTATGACCAAAACCCAAACATGAACTTTTTTTAATTGTATATCTTTTTTATTTGTATATCTCACGGTGGTATAATAAAAATACTTTTAAAAAAGTTC